>JBCEWB010545519.1:2993-18681 GCA_039654565.1 Peronia peronii | reverse complement strand
GACCAGCACCCCGTGGGGTGGGTTTTGCGCTATGGTGCGCAGCGCCACCAGTATTGCCGTCATTTCCGTGGTGAAGACTGACGTCCTTCTCGGTAGCGACATGCTCATCTCGTGCCGCCATGTCATCGCTACTCCCAGTCCCACTCTGTCCCTCTCATCCTTGGATCCGTCAGTGTACGCTTCCAGCGAGTTGCCCCATACCTCGTCGAGGTACTCTAGAGCCGCCATCCTGGATACCGCCGGATCGGTATCTTTACCGCACTTTTGTGCGGGTACCGGGTATATCTTCCTTTCGAATTTTGTTCCCTAACCTCATCATTATAAGGGCTCCCACAGAGTCACTTTCAGATTCTTGAGGACCTATATGTGACCTCCATATCTTTTCTCTGGACAGTCCAAGGATGCTTTGACCTTTACTATGGCACATAGTTCACAACTGAGCTCTGAAGCAGCAGACATAAAAGAGAAAATTATTATGTATAGGACGTGGAAATTCAGTTTAGAGCGCCTGGTGAAAGCTTACCCAGATAATCTGCATAATCAGCAGTTTTTTTGTCGTTTTCGTTTTTTTTTTTCGCCTCAGAGTGATCACCCAGTGTCCACCGGGACTCAGGATGTTGCTAGAAAAGGTCATAATCAAGTGTTTTTTATATCCTTTGCCTATATATAATCAAATAATGATGATATACTATTGCATGTAGCAGCCAGAGGGAGCCAGATCCTAGTAGATAGTAGACCTACTGTTGAATGACCATTGGTCAAACACGTAAGAATGAACATATCCACTTTATAACACCATATATATACTCAGAAGAAGCAGAACATTTAAGAGAGAATAAAAATCGAAAATGGCATTTTTTTTTAAAGCAAAAACCATATTTCAGGACGCGCCCCTCCCCCTTGTAATAATAAACGCCTAATCTCGGACTCAGCACGGAATGGAACGAAAACGACTATGACACTGACAAGGAATTGCTGCAGTTCTATTTAAAAAAGAAATGAGTAAAGTTTATGTAGGAGACATTTCTATAAATATGCAACACAAACCAGCCAAGCCCTCAAAGAATGCTTCTTTCGATAATGAGCCGTGGTTTTAAATGAAAACTCAAACCTAACATAAATCCTAGCATCAATCCTACAACGGGCAAATTTCAGACGACACAAGTTGTAAACTGTGTTACAGGCATCCGTAGGAACTGAAGTCTCTCTGGACTCAGTCTGTTAGGGGTGCTTACCGAAATCTTCCAAAATCTCGTATGTATTACCAAATTGCTGGACCTAAATTATGTAATTGTTGAAGTTTGTGTTTGATTAGATAAGGTAAGATAAAATTTATCCTTAGAGGGAAACTTCATTCAACGCTGATTAGACACAGTGTATAATTATGTAAGATAATTCACACTCAATTACATAGATACAATATAGCATCACGAATAGTATCAGAACAAAGCAGACCCAAGAAACATTACCGCAACTAGAATTTGATTAGCGTATCGCAGTTGGCAGAAATGCATTTCTGTAAAGCTCTTTCTTAGTTTTTACATGCAACAAACGCGTGTTTCTTTCGGCAATTTTCAAGTGAATTTAAATCGGGTGCACAGAGTCTTCCTGAATGTTAAGTTTTGATATATCAGGTCTCCTGGTATATGGCGTTAATGTACTCATGGTTTTCTTCAATACTTGTGTTCTTCTCCATTTGTCTTCTTCACGATTATTTCTGCCCAAGCTGTAACAGAAAAGGTTATAACACCATGTATGGCAGATCTATAAAATATATTTATGGTTTATCAAAATGAAAAGCCTACCTGCAAACATCGGAATGTGGAGACTCAGTCTTGTAAAAGGAAGTCCTTATATAGTATCCGGGTTGTTTTTGCAGGTTGTCCTCCAGATAAAAAGGAAGAGATTGGGGTTTCCGACGGTCTGAGCCAGGTCAGCTCTGGTCCACCGAAGCGTGTTGTTTTTCCATTTAATATGTGTGTGCATGTCAAGGATCTGAATCAATTATCCACAGCACTTTTGCTCATTAATTACTGTTATGTCAGTTTCTTTCCCCGCTGAATGATGTTAAAGACAGTATTTCGTCGTCTAAACACACTTCACTGTTCCTTTTCTTTGTACTAATAATACTGTGCAACGTGTTGCCCATATAGTAGCCTCGCGTGTTCATTGAAGGATTGATATTTTGGTATCTAAACACACATTTTTGTTCTTTTAGTGCTTGTGTCAAGTTCATCTTTGATATATTGGAATAAAATTGCAGCTCACTCCATAATACAAATACATGCAAACTAAAGTCATACACATACATCATTAGATGAACAGAGAAGGTCTTACAGAACGCACAATCATAATACTCTCAAGGCGAATTTTAGATGGTGCAAACCTCCCTGGCCTGAGGAATATCCATAAATTGAATGACAGAGTGAATTACCTGACATAGGAAGAATACTTTCAAATGTCTGAATCATACTTGTCACAGAGCAATTACTGTCCTACTGTTTCAAACTGCATACATCTGCATGGCATTCTGGACGAGTATAGACGAGTATTCTGTTACTCTCTGGATTGAGACAAAGGCAACAGTATAGACGAGTTCCCAGTACAGACGAGTATTACTGTTACTCTCTGGATTGAGACAAAGGCAACAAATGGTAATAACAAACATTCTCGTGAGTTTTGTTCGAACTGATTATGAGCCCATGAGAACTATTCAAGGCATAGACATACTATTAACAGTAATAACAGAAACAGACTCAATGCAGGGTGCTGAATTGAACTCTTTTCGATCATAAAATTAGTCGAAGATATGAATAGATCTATTTATAACTAAGGAGAAAATATGTTGAATTTTCATAAGGCCAGTGAATTATCTTTTCTGCTAATGATTCGGATTCTTATTAAAAAGCGAGAGAAAACAAAAGAGAGAGAGAAATCATCATCACAAAGAGGAAACCCACAATGAAATTGTTTCAGATCTGTTGAAAAAAAGCTACGTTATGCCATAATAGAACAATAGGCATTCATGGCCTTTTATTAGTTTTAAAACTTGAAAAAAAAATGTGCTTTTCTTTTTCACTTCTGCATTGGGACAACATGATGTCCCTATGTTCACATACTCATCCTTGCATCCTTACCACTCTATGAAAGGGGTCACGCCTTCCCTTTTGTCTCCAAGGTCAAGAGAGAGGACAGGCTCAAGGGAAGAGCATCGAAGTAATCGGCTCATTACATCAATACTGATTAAGCCCCCTTTCCGTTCTCTACATAAGTGAACAAGTACAAATTTCGTGAGTTTTTTTTTTCTTTTTAATATTTACGAATGAGAATGTTACGAGAAAACAAACAAACAAACAAAACAACAAAAAACAAAACAAAATAAAAACAACAATAACAAAACAAAACCAAACAAACAACAACAATAACAACAACAAAAACAAACAACAAACAAAAGGAGTAAGATTATGTTTTAGACTACCAGGTTAGGCCGATATTGAGAAAAGCGCTTGATAAACAAAAATTATAGTGCCTGTTAGATTTCGTTTCAGGTTTTGGTTCCCTGGACACAGACATAAAACGATTATTTTGGCAATCCGGACGGGGATGGCGCTAAAAGTCACGCGAATAATGATTGATGGTGACAGCACAATATGAAATGTTGGACCATTGACAACAATACGACATCACAGAGAATTAACATGGAACATCTGCTTCCTTAAATAAATTTCAAGGGTAAATTTGCAATTCTCTCTTTCTCTGTCTCTCTCTCTCTGTCTATCTCTGTCTCTCTGATTCTGTCTCTCTCTCTCTCTCTGTCTGTATGCCTTTGTCTGTCTATCTCTCCGTCTGTCTGTCTGATTGAATAAGCAGGGATGATCAATATGCTCTCCTTCCCGAAAAATGTCTTTTAAAAAAAAGGGGGGGGGGGGACAAAAGAAAAAAGGAAAGAAACCGTTGCAGAATTTAGCCAGGTGGGGGTAAAATACACACAGTCTCACATACGCACACACAAAGACACACGTATAACAGACACAAACATAATTGTGCACACTGTTACAAATGCCCCGGTTTTCTTGTTCAAAATAATTGCAAAAAATCAAATCGCAACGATTCATCACTTCAGAAATGGGAAAGCTGTCAGCAAAACATTGAAAAGGACAAAATTCGCGTAATTTTTGTTTGTCAGTCAGTCAGCCAGCTAATTAGACAGTCAGTCGAGTAGAAGCTACTACCTGGTATTGAGAAACTACCTGCATTATGCTGAAAATGACAATTTCATCAATCAGCCATGATTAGTCAGTCAGTCAACCAGTCAGTAAATCAGTTAATCAGTCAGTCGGTTCAATGCCAGCGTTGACTCGATATAAGAAACCTACCATTAGCACGCTAAAATGGACAGAATCTCATTCATTTATTTATTAATCCATTCGTTCATTCATTCATCCATTCATTCATTTATATATTCATCCATTCATTCATTCAATCAATCAGTCAGTCAGTCAGTCCAGTGCAAAGAACCCATACCCAAAAGCCTATGATGGCATGGGAACGGTCTCGACGTTATGAAGTCTGATCTTGACGTCAGGAGAGCAGCGGGCGGCGATGAACGGGCAAGATGTGACGGAGAGATCGATAGATCGATAGATTGATACAGAGTGGAATGCACTTTGTGTGGATCGGATTCTGGAGCGCTGTGAAAAGGCGTTATTGGCAGCCACTTCTTCGGTATTGTGTGGACGCCCAGTAACTGAGATTGGGCAAAGTTTGACAATGCAAAGATTTGTTGGTGGTGAAACATCTGTTTATGATCTCAAAGTGGTGAAGTGAAATGTTTTGTGTATATACAAATAGTTATAAATATGAATTTAATTTCTGTTCTCACCACGAATAAGGTTCTGTTTCGTGAGCGTGAAAATAATTCACATTTACAATCTTGAGCAAAGTGCACCACAGTAAGAAGTTTTACTTTCATGAAAGCATTGGTAAGACGACGCCTCCGAATCATTGCAATGGCTGTATTTCCTTAAATCTCTAGGAGCGCCTTTTTATCAGATTCTATTTCTTTCATTCTTTATTTATTTATTCACTTATTATTTAGCTATTATTAATTCATTATTTATGTGTTATTTATGCCATCTATTTATTTTTTTTTATCTATTCATTTTAGAATAGTTAAGAAAACTGCATCAGATTCAACTGTTAGTCTGGTGGTAATGCGCTGGCATGATTAGCGTAACATTGGGATTTTTAAAAAAGAATCTTATCATTTAATTTCAATTTATGCCTTTATTCCTGTGTTTGTTTTAATCGATCCAATCTTGATAACCTTCACAGACTTTCTTTTTTAATCGAACCATTTGAAAGCAATTGTTAAGTTAAGTTCACAGAAGACAATGTGCAGTGTTTATACATTAAATTTGTTTTCAAAGTTGTATTTATACAAGTATAAGGAACGACCCAGCGCATGGCCATCACGTTGTGCACCTTTGCAGAAATACTTTTCAGTGGTGTGTGGATGATACAGATAATTAAAATTATGGATATCATCAATTTGTCATAAAACGAGAATTATACTCAACTTTGTTAGTGGACATCAAGTTGATGTAGATCCTACAATGTTGGAGCTAAGACTATTGAAAGATAAACACTAGGTTACGGCTATGACATAGCAACAAAATAATTTTATCCAAAGTTATTTCAGAAGATATTACCAAGGTTTTTACGACAGCAACATATCAAGAACATCAATATTTCTTGAACAAGAATTACCACCAACTGGCTGGAGGGGATCACGTTACATTCCAATAGAGATGTAGGAAGATTTGACAATGTGATTACATGCAAGGATGAATACCAATTGGCAGCCATTATGCCATTATTACTTAACTAAATCGCCACTGCTTTAAATGAGTAGGCATTTCAAAAGAAATTAGCTGGTGGGCACCGCGCATGGGAAGCATAGTCGACTCGACAGCGTTACAAGTATGACTAACACCAATAGGCGTCCGTCAGTCACCTCACGTCTTCCCCTTGACGAGAGCGACAAACTGTTCGATACAGAACAATGGGTTGCTTCCACCCTCAAACCACAAAATAACCAACAAACTCATGGAGTGAGATTGGCTCCTATAGAAAAGTCTGCCAAAGGTAGAGAACGGCGAAGGAAATCGAGCACTGGAAATAAAATCGGGCTCCTCACGACCACTGGCGCTGACATCAATTCTCCAACAGTCGCTACTCGTCCGCAGGCAGCCAGAAACAGCCTGACTTTGCCAGCTCTGAACTATGATAAGACGAGTCTAAATCTCCTAGAGCCAGAGAACTCCAAGTCTAGTAAAACTTCAGTTAATAATAATGCTGGCAGCGACCACGATGAAGAAAACGATAATGAAAACTCTGACAAAGAAGATGAAGACATTACCAAGGATAATGATGATGATTGTGTTAATCGAAGAACAGGTGATGTTATGGACAATAGCAACGACATCGGCACTGACAATGCAAACGGGAACAGCCCATGCGACAACAGCAATATAAAAACTTCGGCAGATGATAGTCATCTCAGAGTGGATCTTTCACAGACACACGAAGACGCAGGACGCCAGACCAGATCACCTTCCCTAGCTCTCCAGAATATCCCTCAGATAACCACGACCTTCGAGAACGATGCCCTGGATGGGCCGGTCACTGCAATACCAGCAATATTTCATCAATGCAACATAAGCGTGGGGTATGCTATAGATGAAGACAACGCTAAGAAAGAGACAAGAAAGAGAAACAAACTTACTAGGGACGATGCAACCGATCTTGAAGGTAACGACCATGATTCTGGATACATTTGTCTCTGAGTCATGCCTCACTCTAACCCATTAGGATTATGTGGTGATCTTTAAATTTTTAAAATTCGTCTTTCCTTCCTTCCTTTTTCATTCCCTCATTCGTTCTCCTTCCTTCGTTCTTTTATTTTGTCTCCATTTATTTGTTCTTGGTTTGTTTGTCTGTTCATTTCTCTTTTCCTTCCTTCATTCATCGATTCTTCCTTATTTCTTTCTTATTTTTCTTCTCTCCTTTATCCGCTTTTCCCTCTTCCTTTCACCCACTCTTTCATTCGTCTTTTCTTTCTTCTTTCCACGCTTCTTTCATTCCTTTCTATTCCTCCCATCCCCTCACTTTTGTTGGCCTTTCTGGCATTTTCCATTCACTGCCACGATTATTCTGCTTCATGTGAATAACCATTCCCGTCAAAAATCATGAATATTTCATCTTTATAGATATTGCCCTCACAGAAACTATATTGCATGCTATTTTTATTAGCAATACAAGACATTGCCATAATGCGATTATTAGGTGCTCATTTCGACCAATTTCTTTTGAAAGTTTCTGTAATGATTTCGCAACTGCTGTTTTACTACTAAACATTTTCATAATATACTTCAATGAAAATAACAGTTTAAGGGCCCAGCTTGAACACACACACACACACACACACACACACACACACACACACACATACATACACACACGCTCACAAACTTTCTCTCATACACATGCATTCTCTCTCACACACGCACATTGAAAAACACACACACTGTCTCTCTCTCTCTCACACACACATACATACACATACAGGATTTTTCTATGAATACAATGTTATTCAGAATTGTATACTGTCTGTTAAGGAGTGAGCACAGATAAGAAGCTAAGTTAAATTTTCCCTGACACGACAGGACAATGACGAACACCAGCAAATGACGATAAAGTTAGAAAAGACACGTCGGCAATAATAATAAAGACGATTCACATCAACAGAAGTTTGTTTCTGTTTCAGATGAGGACATTCAGGACATCGTCCAGGCAAAGCCCAATGAAGAACGTCTAGTTTTCCCATGTACCTCGGCAGCCGCTGCCAGGAGAAGAGGCACTGCTGAGATCAGCAAGAACCATCCCACAGTCAAGTTCTACGTCCGGGTTTGCAAGAAACTGGGAGTGCTGCCGTTAAGGTGTGATGACTTTTTATTTCTCACGTAAACATGCAATGTAATTTTCATTGTTTTATTGCGGTTGCTTGTGTTTATTGTGGGTGCTACTGCTAGGATTGTTGCTTTTACTGTGCTGTTTCTTTATAATGATAGAGGATACTGCCGCGGTAAATTGCTAAGAGACGGTAGTCTAAGACTTTCATATACATGTGAACTCTAAAAGTGTAAAAGGACCGCTCTGGTCGAAGACTTGCTGATTACACTTTCTTTTGAAATTCTTTTCCAAATTAACATTAAGCGTTATAACAAGGTATTCACATAACATCACCCTATAGCACAAACTGATATTCCTAAACACGACTATTAATGTAAGCATATAGAAAATCTTACATCTCAGCAATTTCTATTGACACTTTCAGAATTAAAGAATGTCGAATGCCACTTATTTAATAAGACAGTTGTATCCTTTGCATTGTTTAAAACTAGCATAACACGGCATTCTTCACAGACATTTACCTTTCTTAGGACTTCATTAGACCGTAGACCAAACTGTTGTACTACGGGTGGCGCTAAGATCAAAGATGTACACGCATGACCATGTACGGGGCCCTAAATTTGATTAGTTAAACGGAATCGTACACAATTTTATCTGCGAAGCAAAAGCAAAAGATGAACCTAACGATGCATCGAGGAAAAGCGACCTTTGTTGTTTTGTTTATTTGTTTGTTGTTGCCGTTAGTGTTTGTTCTCAACCGCAATCTTCTTCTCCTTATCCCATTCACTCCAATCCTTCCACGCCCTCTCCCTCCCCATGTTAATTAGAAGTAAAACTATATGAAGACCGTGGGTATGTGTGGGAAGAGCGGTGACAGGGAGGAGAATTACAGATGTAGATTTTTTACACATAGAAGAAAACTGAAGTTTTGTTTTTTTCAAAGACTTCTATGTTCTGTTTGTGGAAGTTACTGATTTCAACTATTGCTCTGGACAATAGAGACTGCCCCTTCTGATCTATTTAGGTAGGACACTTATGGTTTAGGAATAGACTCATGTGGATCGTAATCTTGAAAAAAAAAATTGACATCTGTTTCCCCCCCCCCCCCCCCCCCCCAGGCCCTCCCCTGGTTCTTCATAAGTTTCTACAATACAATGTGCCGTCCAAATTTCTACATTTGGCGAATTGTGTCATCAGTGGGTGTCTTTCCTCAGAAAAGTGATGTCTCAGTTTGGCCGTTGTCACTTGTCCTTCAGAAATCTGACTTTGACAACAAAGGATATGAAGGCAGTATGCTTGGCTTTACAGGTTCGTGAGTTAGTCATTATCACTATTTTTCACTTGTTGGGTGAGCATTTGTTATTTTATTTTCTATAACTGCTCATTAAGTAAATAGTTGTAGTTAAAGTCATCATCATCATCATCATCATCATCATAATAATAATAACAGCGAGCATATTTTATATAGCTCTTAGCCCCGAACAGCACAAGCTCTAAGAGCTTTAAGATCTATTATTACCTGGACAAATCCAAAGGGACACTCAGACATTCTTAGCTTCCCAGGGAGGCATACAGTAACATCCACCGTCCATATCAGGTATCCATTTTACTCTGGGTTGAGTCAGGAAATGTGTGTAAACTGTCTTTCCCAAAAACAAAAATAGCGGAACATATCAGGATTCAAACCCGGAACGCTTGATCCCGAGTCCGGTGGTTCAACCACTAGGCCACCGATGCCACCGGCACTCGTGTGGATTTTTCTTTGTGTTTGGTTTATGTTGTTGTTTGCTGTTCAATCAATAATTCTGTAAACACTTAATTACTTCACCAATTCGTTAGATATTCGATTATTTTTGTTTTTATCTTCTCTATATTTGTTTATTTTATTTAGCAGCAGTTAGTTAGTGAGTTCTTTTTTTTTTTTGCTTACAAGCAAGTAATGTGGTATCGAAATAGTGAGGTAGTCTGATTCAGAGACCCTAATCAGAAAAATGAAAATTTTGAATTACGAGAAAGTTCAATTTTTGTTCATGCATTGTTAGCTACATTTGGGAAGCTGTGTAGATCAAGAAGGAGATGCAAGAAAAGAAATCAACATCGGAATAGGAAAGTCTGCAGCATTCAGAAACGTAAGCAAGATCTGGAACTCAAAATTTATCTCAGTAAAAGGAAGCTAAGAATATTCAATTCAGATGTTTTATCAACGCTTACGTATGCCTGCGAAAGTTGAAAATGACAAAGGGTATAGAAAGGAGGCTGAATGGCTTTGAAAACAAATTCTCCGGAAAATTATGTGCATTAAATGGAATGAGTTTAAATAGCAAAGAGAAGAAATACGGGAAATTTCAAAGCAGCCCCCCATAGCAAAAATAATTAAGAAAAGAAGGTGGCGCTACATCGGTCACTCGTATAGAAGGGAACACAGCAGATTACCGGCGCTGAGCTGGGAAATCAAAGGCAGAAGAAAGAGGGGTAGACCGAAAGAGACACGGAAAAGAACTGTCATGGGAGAAACCCAAGGAGCAGGAATGGAAAATATAAAGAGAAGATCAGAATGGAAGAAGATTATGACGGCCTTACGCGGCGTATGATGGCGCGGAAGAATTTAAAATGAGATTGTCAGCTACAGTCGACCTGACAACCAGCTCCCTCTATCCGTCTCGCCTCTCTGCCATTCTCACCATGTCACAGCTTCATAGTGTCTATCCATTCTCCTATGTTCTCCTCCCATCTATTTTTTTCTATCTGCCTCTTATTCTCCCTCCTAGGAGTGATCCCTGCAGAATGACAATAACTTAGTAAATGTAAATCATTGACTATTTTATTCTTATTATTTGCTGTCTATTTCAGAAAGAACAGTTTGCTAGCAGCCTTGATTTCACAGGAAATTTCATGGGTAGGAAAGAGTTGGATTATGTGATAACTGTACTGAATCAGCTGGGCACTGTTTTTCAAGTGGTAAGAAGAATAATTAGAAATAACGATAATCAATATATTTGTTTTGTCATAGTAAGAATTTTTCAGGTGGCAGACCATAATAAATTAACCATATTAGCATTCAAAATGGTCTAAGTAAATCAACAAAAACAACAACAACAACAAAAACATTGTATAATAATAAACAAAACAGGAAGAGCTCGAAAGACCCAATGATTATGGCTGAAGAGCTAAACAATTTATCAAATTAAAGTTGTTTATTAAGTTAATATTAACTTAATGTTTCTTCCATTATCAGAGCTTATGCAACAATTGCTTGACTGGTCAGGCTGTTCAAGACCTCTGCCAGTTCTTGCTGACCAATGATGTCATCACCAGGATGGACATATCAGGTAAGAGCCTTTAATAGCAATGGCGTATGCATTTGCTCTTGTTGTTTTTATAATGTTGATGACACTAGCTAATATATAATTATGAAATTGCTAGGATGGGTAGATGAGAACATCAGGACATCATGGCCACAATCAATATGTTCTCAAAAGAAAGCAACTGTTAAATACAAGTAGCCCCTCTTTGTTCATTAATATTCTTTGGGAAAATTGACAGAATATTCTTACATATTGATCAGTTAGACTAGATGAAGACATGAATGAATTGGACTAGATAACGACATGCATACATTGGATAATATGAGGACATGCATACATTGGATTAGATGGAGCCATGCATAAATTGGATTGGATAAAGAGATGCATAAATTGAATTGAAGACATGCATAAACTGGATTAACTGAGGACATGCAAAAATTGGACTAGATGAGGGCGTGCATAGGCTTCTAGTGCACATCAGATGTACAGCTCCATGCTAATGATAGCATCAGTTTATATGATCTATGACTACAGCCATTATGTTACTAGGTTAAGCTACTTTTCGCTTTCAGTATCACTTTGATCACCGTCTTTTTGAGTATTATATGCTAAATTAGACGTTATCTGCGGTCATCGTTACTTCATTTTCCATGCTAAATACTATCGGTTAGCAACTTAACATAGTGAGATGCGATGTATATGCGTGCACAGTATTTGAGAACAGGATCAATGATGTGTGAAAGAACTAGAAGTGCGGTTAACTTCAGCTGGCAAAATTTGCATATATATCCTGATATGGGAGAGTATTTAACCCTCAAAGATCTGAGAAATATAAAACAATATCATCAAATTTGGTCCTTACGTCCATTTTCAACTTTGTCGATAACCTATTGGAATCATTTACAATAGGCAAGGGAGAGATAAATCAGTTGAATCTGTCTCTGAGATGTTTTTTCCAGAAATGTATAAAAAGATTATAATAAATTGCATTGGTTATTCTGTCCATTAATGTGATCATTGAGTTTCAGATGGTTAGAATGAACAAACAAACAAATAAATAAAAGGAGGAAACGAGCCAAATGTTGATCATGTTATGGATCCATCCACAGGCAACAAACTGACTGACTATGATGCCCCAGCAATTACCGACATACTCAAAGTAAGTGGAACTTAAAAAGCTGGCACATTTACAATATCGTTTATAACCACTGCCTGATGTTCAGAAATTTTCTCTCTATGCAACTTCCGAAAAACATGATATTATAGAATGCGATTCATAATAAATAAATTTCAGTGCACGGAGTTGGCATTCGACAAATGGACATAACACAAATGGTTTGTATGTTTAAATGATAATCATACTGCCCTCATGGACCTTGCTAGTTTGAAAATTACGAGTGCTTGCAGATATCTCTGGATATCTTTTAAGTATGGAAAGATGGATGAATGGTCAATATGGAGCTAAAATTGGTATGCCTGACAGTCTAAATATACTATAGCAGCTCCTTATGATTTCAAATTAACGTTGTCCACTCTTTACAATCAAGTGTCTTGCTTCCAGCCGGCAACTAAACTATTTCAAGGCAGTCTCCACTGTTTCTCTGGTAAACAGGTTACTTTATTTACTCATCCTTTCAGAAAAATTTCACGCTAAAGACTCTGGTGCTAAATCACAACGAATTCAGGGAAGAAGGAGGTACTCTCATTGGACAAGCAATAGGTAACAAAGATGATACATTTGGATAGATGTGCCATTAACTGGCTCCTTTCTCAGCAACTGTGTGAAGAAACTGACCATAGAGACCTTCCCAGTCAACTTCATCAAACAGACATCAAGTGAAAAGTGGAACTGAGAAATCTGAATGGGGGCAATAAATTGGCATATTTCATTAACCTCATTCTATGCTAGTGTATATTTTGTAGATGAAATACTGGGCTATAGAGAAAACAGTGGGCAATGAGAAGCCAATTTCAGATACCTCTCATCAACTTTACATTTTATTCTTTACTGCAAAGCTCTGCCACATAATTATCCATGAAAAAAGTATTTGATAAAGTAGGCTCTTTTGTAAAGTAAAGGTAAATTTCATAGTCTTTGCCAGTTCAGTCCAATCATACATCAAGTCTCATATGTCCTCTACTATGTCTATCTGTGATCTATTATGTCTACTGTGCTAACTGTAGATCATATTATTAGTATGGCAGTCACTATTAGAAATGAATAAGGTAGGCTATATTTTCACTCAAAACAATATTAAAATCCTCACTACTTTGAAAATGTGCTTGCTTCCAGTTCTAATTAATGATTTGCAGTGCTACCAGAAGCCCTTTTTTTTTCAAACGCACAAATAGAAAGGTCACACTATTCTCTCGGTCCGACATTACAGCATACATTATATTATTATAGTAACCATTACTGTCTTATAAACCTCAGTTCCGAACGGTGAGTTTTCTTTCACTTTCGCTTGTTGTATCCGTATCGCTTTGTTGTATCAATAGCGATACTTTCATATCTCAACATTTTCCATGCTTAACTGTCAGGTGAAAATACCACACTGGAGGATATTGATCTGAGCTGGAATCATTTGCGCAGATGTGGAGCTGTGGGAATAGCCAAAGGTCTGCAGGTAAACCTACCCATCCATCCATCCATCCATCCATCCATCCATCCATCCATCCATCCATCCATCCATCCATCCATCCATCATGTGCTTAATGGTTCTAACATATATTCCTCTCTCGCTCGTCCTCAATGGACCTTCCCCTTTGCAGTTCATATTCTATTTCCAACATATCCATTACCTTTAACTGTAATAAATTGTTACTACTATCTGTCTGTTTTGCCTGCCTCTGTCTATCACTGTCTCTGCATCATCTGTCTGACCTATTGCCTTCATTCGGCATCGGTCAACAAGTCAGCCTGACAACTCTGGCTCTGTCTGCTGCGTATCTATTTATATCTATCTGCATCTTATTTCACATAGCCACATCTTGTGATTTAAAAAACAAATTGCATTGCTATTGTGTAATACTTTCTGTGCGTCAGGCTAACACCTCCCTGCGCACTGTAAACCTGGCTTGGAATGGCTTTGGGTTCGAAGGCTGTGTGGCTATTGGGGACATGCTGAGTACAAATTACACCATCACAGAACTGAACTTGGCCTACAATCGAATCAACCCGCCGGCATTGCTGGAACTGCTCAGAGGAATAGCTTCTAACAAAACCTTACGCATTTTGAAGGTAAGCACTTAACCTAAGTCCTGCAAACGCCAGTGGCAACTGCCCTAGTGTCGGGGTTTCTGTAATGAAAAATTGCATAGTCAGGAAATGGTATTTATGCATTAAGAGTTACAATACGTGTAGCATGTCATTACAGAAAAGAATTACAAAGCAAAGAATGATGAGTGAGTTTTTGACGGAATTGGTCCCTTGGCCCTTATTGTGTTAATCTAGTAATCGTAAATTTGAACTCTTTGTCTTAGCTCTCTCTCTACTGTCTACTGTAGTGTTTGCTCTGTAAAATACATATTTCAATTATTCAGATATGTGAGCAGTTTTCAAGAGGGTGCAAATATCATTTGGAAAAGTCAAGTGGCTAATACAGCCAAAGGTTTGTTCATAGAACTCAGCAGCAATTAAATTCCTTTCCCAACAACACGCAGCCTAGCAACAAGGTACGAGACTTACGTTGCTTTCCCCTTGGACTCACCTTTTCATAACTTACTTTAAGGCCATCAGGATAACCCGGATAATCCAATGGCTTCTGCTGACACTTTTAGATTGACACACTAGAGAAACTAAAATGAGTGTACAGGATTCTAGTGACGATGATAATAACAAGTAGATCAGCGCTCAAGAACAAAATGAAAACTATCAGTTAAAATAATGAATCAGGCACTTCAGTGCCAAACATTTGCTGCAGTTTACAGTGAGCAAACAGTATCCACACACTAAATCATTAAGAATATATAAATAAAGGGACTCACCTGTTATTCCAGAAGCCCTGTTATTGAGAAAGATGACAAAAATAAATTCATTACAATGGTTTCTCTCCTTTCCACCTTGACAGATCGGATACAATCCTGTCACTGCGGCTTTCTCCAG
Organism: Peronia peronii; assembly: GCA_039654565.1. Lineage (NCBI taxonomy): Eukaryota > Metazoa > Mollusca > Gastropoda > Systellommatophora > Onchidiidae > Peronia > Peronia peronii. The sequence goes on along the minus strand of JBCEWB010545519.1, from coordinate 3,297 downwards.
TCTGATTCTGGCTGTGGTGAAGAAGCACAGGGAGTCAGCTCTGGAGAACATTGACATGGCGGTAACTCGGCACTGGGCTCCTCACTTAACGTCATTATGCTGAATAGCGAACTTTACTTAGAAAAACAAACGAGCTCTAGCACAATGTAATGTTGATTAAAATGGACTCATGTTGATAGTGTCCTTTTACTTCAGCGATATAGAATATAAAAACAGAAGTAACATATTAATGGCTTCATCAATTTATGACAATGAAGGGACTGCTTGGGTGGGGGGGGGGGGGGGGGGGGGGGGGGGGGGGGGG
>JBCEWB010545408.1:0-18681 GCA_039654565.1 Peronia peronii | reverse complement strand
CCGCCAACCTCCGTCCCCACCCAAGGGGTTCCCCACTTCCCGCAACTGATACTATGGAAATAATGAGATCCTCACATAATGAAATTGCACGTCGTGGATCATGACATTTTCGATGGAAACGAAAAAAAAAAAAAGTGCTAAATCAAATTGCACAGGTCATTGACATGGCGGTTCGGGGAATAAGGTTGAATTTTATCTGTAATTGACACAAATTTTTATAGCGATACAGTCATTGGCATAAAAATCCTCCATTAAGTGTATCGGATAAGAATTCCTCTTGAAACATAACAAACCAGCTGTAAACCATTGAAAGCCTGGCATGTAAGTGTTGGGAGTTTTGCAAATAGTTTCGGACTGGAGATCCAGCTGCCCGCTACAACACTTAGTCAACTCAAAATAAATATTATCATGGTGCAATGTTGCTCGTTACTTTGTTGATTTACTTAACTATTTATTTATTAATTATTCAGTTATTTCTCGTTTATTAATTTCATAAACCATTTTTATAGTTATATCAGTAACAAAAACGAATGCTCAGTTAATTTATAAAAAAAACAAAACAACCACAACAAACAAACAACAAAAGAAATAACAACATGACTCTACACAGGTGCAAGAGTAAAAGGCTTGCAACTGCTCATTTCCGATGTCTTTTCTTAAGTGCATTTTCAACCCAAGACGCCATGCAATCTTTAATTTTTCGATAAATGTAATATATTTAAATATTTTTCGATAAGATATTTACCTATATCATTCTCACAATCCTGAGAGAATTGAATGGAGACACAAGATTAATACAAAACCACAGTACATGTACTAACAATGATAATATAGAAATATATGCATAAATTATAAATAAGTAAAAAGTCATCCTGCCACAACCGGGACGGAAGCATTGATGTATTAAGAATATCAGTATTATTTTAATATATCTATGGGCGGAAGAGCTAGGTACATTTGTAGCAGCATCCCCTGCTCCCCTCCCCCCACTTCCCCTCCTCCTCCTCATCCCTTCTGTTCTCGACCTCCTATTCCATCTGCGGCTCCATGAAATGCTGTAACTCAACAAAGCCTCGCTCATTCAGTCCGGCACGTTCTTGGGCTCACACCATTACCACGTGTTTCACGACATGCAAACATCGGGGAATGTCTAGGATTAACGCATTTTCGGGCACAATGTATGACATTACATTGTAGAATTGTTACAGATGACATTCTGGTAATGTAGAATTGTTAGTCCGCATGGGATTTACATTTGAGAGAGAAACGTTTCAAATGCGATAAATGACGCGGGTCATATAAAATGACTGATTCCACGTTGTGAGTTTCGGAACGCTAGAAAATGGGAGGAAAAGAAATGCGCGGAGAGCGATTTTCAGTCTAATGAATCCCATATCGTGGAAGAAGAATGAACCATTTTGACTGTCAGGGAAATTGCTTTCCTTTGCCAGGTTCAAAAGTTATCTAATACAACCGTTGTTAAGAAAGAAAAAATCTTTTTGTTATTTGAACTATTGTTAACTAAAAATTCGAAAAATTCATTGCGTTATGAAAATGTTATTTTCTTATTATATTTTTTCCCCACAAGTTTTAGTTCATGAATTTCAAATAAAAGGAAGAAACGTGTTGGCTGGGGAAAAAAAATGGCTCATTACGTTTGTGTGATATCTGAAGATGACAAAAGAATAGAAAATGTGTGCTTTGGAGGAGGAGGAGGGGGGGGGGGCAGGTTAGGGGAGAGAGGGAGGTTCGAATCAGTTAAGACGCGTTGTAAAAGAAGAGCTACATTGTGCTGTATTTGGGGAATTTAATTATGAGAAGTATTCAGGAATGGTGTGAATCGTTGATAAACATGTCAGGGTTGCCGTGAGGGAGCACGGGGGCAGATGTGACAGGTCGTGAGCTCACAACAGGCAAGGGCTGGACAATCTTCGTCACCTGCTGCTGCTCACGGGGAAGACTATGTCATGTCACACACACGTTCACCATAATGCGAAAATGGATATTGTGTTTGTATTCTCTGATTATAGTGGGAGGGTAATGGGGGAGGGGGAGGTATGCTTTGTTTCTCTGTTTGTGTGTGGGGTGGGTGTGTGTGTGGGGAAGGAGTCGGGAAAGGAGGGACAGAGTGGGCTTCGGTTATGAGCAACAGTTGGTTTGGTAGACTGGGATCACCTGCGCAAACTTAGAAACTTGTGCAAGTGTTTAAATGATTCGAGCTGTTATAGAATAGAGGTATCACATCTAATACAATTATGTGGGCGATCAAAATGTAATTTGAACGTCCGATTTGCGCCACCAGACTCGGCCTTTGCGAGAAATAATGCTGAAATGTTTCTCAGTAATCAAGCCGATATGATCTGCTTTTTCTTGTTATGTGCAGGGGAGTTAGGTTTGTGTAATTCTAGAAAACATTTTTGTTGTTGTTGTTTATTTGATGATAGAAAAGTAAAGCATACTATTTGACGTGCCCTGCAACAATGAATTCATTTCTGATCTTTTCTTTTTAGCTGGACAGCCAACTGGCAAGACCCATACATAGCGCCACAACCTTCAGAGAGATAGAGAGACAGAACACTGAAAGACAGATATACAAACATACAGACAAAAGAGAGTCAATTAACCAAATACAATGCAGATAAATACAGAGAGGCAGACAGCATTGAAAATAGAGAGACAAAGAAACAGGCAGACAAACACAGACGTGGACAGACAACCAGTCAAACAAACAGATTTTCAGACAAACTGTTAGATAAGAGACAGATAGAGAGGCAGACAAACAGACAGATACACGATCAGAAACGCTTCTAAAGAGCCTACAAGTTCCCAGCGAGTTGGAGACCTCAGAATGCATCACTTTACCAACCCTGTAAAGAGAAGCTGTAACTTGATCCATTATGTACACAGGTAATACAACAAACAAAAAATTGTTGTTGTTGTTGTTGCTGTTGTCGTTGTTGTTGTTGTTATTAATGTTTTATTGTTGTCTGCTCTCTCTGACATTATTCAGCAAATATCGAACGATTCCAGTATGATACATTCCTATGTTTCCACTGATGTTGTCCAACCTAATTATTCATTGAGTGTAATTAACACCCTAGGAAGGTAAACTCCAGTGACTCCCTCTATATCTCAAATGATCCCTGAACACATCAGCTTCGGACACGAATAGAGATGTCAAAACTTAATTTTGATTAGAATAGAACCCAAACGCTTTTGGCACCTTGCCGAGATTTGGTCCGGTAACACTGTGACATTCCATCAGTTGACCTCCCGTTAGGAAGAAGAAAAGGATGACTGAATTAAGAGCTGACCCTATTCAGATTTGACAGCCTGGTAAACGTAAGTCTAACCCAAACAGCCAGAAGTCCTCAGCTGCGGTGATCACGCGTCCAGACTCCAATCTGATTGTTCAGAGGTGACCAATTTTCGCACTCGGAAGTGATGACGCGAAAATTGATATCGCGGATCATCTGCCGCAGGTGTAAACGGGTGTCATGGATGAGACTGGGTGTGTGGGGTGTTTTCGGATAGATCTGTTTCATGGGCGAATTGATTACTCTATTTCATCATTAAAAGTGGATTCGTAAGTGTCATAGTGAGTGACCACCTATGGCTGGTGGACCTATAGCCCGACGACATAGGGAATTGGATACATAGTCACCACAGTGCCTGTCTAACGCTGGCGGATCCGTAAAGTCAGTATGTCGTCATATTTTTCAAACATCCCGTAGGACTAGAGTTATAACGTTAGGGTTAGAGGTTGGGGCTAAAGTTAAGACTGAGTAAGCCATAGTAATCGATCTACTGTGGTGCCTATCTATTCGCGGTCTTCATCATTGATGAGAGCAGTTTTGCGACTGTCTTTCAGTAACACGTGTGATTTGACAATGCCTAGTATGTTGCAGTCCGTTAGAGACAAATACACATTGCTGAAAAGAAATCAGGAAATAGGCTGCAAAAAACAATGACAATAATAGCAATAATAATAATTACTATAATAACATTAAGTCGAGAAATGCAAACTGTTTCTTTGGCTGCTATAAATGGCTATGTAGGTGTTACTGTGATGTCTGCCCAAATCTCTTCTATACTTCAATATCACTTCAAATAGCAAATGATGTCACATATTTTGAAGCTGATAAATTTGATGAAAGCGACGCTAAAGATACGAACAAAGAATAACACAGTTCAGTCATACATTTTGATGTTGTTCGTCTGCTGTAGTTGTTGCTAATGTTAGTAGAAGTTTTTATATAATTGTCTCCAATAAATCTAAAACGCTTCATGTATGGAATAACTGAAATATCACTTCAAAGACTGGTTGTTCTGATCAACGATAGTATATTATCTAGATGAGGTTCTTGCCTGTAGTTCGGACCAATTTTGTTTCTACAGTAGAAACAGATAGACGGTCAATAGAGTCAGTCAGGTGACATTGTGCTGATAGTCCAGTGATTGAACATCCACTTCTCCATATAGTAGTATCAGTTCGTATTTCATTTCAGATGGGGTATATGAAATGTTAAAATCGAATCTGCTTTTTCAGTGTCTCAATGTTCTATGGCGTCTTGTGCATTGTATGTGCAATTATAGTGTCTAATCTTCTTGGATGGGGCTAAAATATGAAATATCAAGCATGTATTCTCCATCGTTCAAAGAGCTGAATAGAGAATCCTTCGGTCAGTAATAATACAAACTGGAAATGTAAATTTTGCCATGCATTTTCTATCTCTCTTAAAAAGTACATGGATGAAAGAAAACAGAGAAGATTTTGTGCTTTAAATAAATAATATAACCACAGAGCTGTTAAGCCCTAGGTTTACCATTATTTTTATTTTGTAAATTATCCCAATTTTTTTTTCGTCATCAGGACCTTCAACATCTCAACTCTTGTATTTCCCTGACGTGTCCACGTCCCCTCTGTGTTGGATTACCCAACAGTAAAAGACCCAGCCAGTGAATGATCCCAAACATTGGCCGCCCTGGCCAGGATGTGTCAGGTTACCCTGGACTATCTGATACAGACCTGGCACTGTCCACGGCCCAGCCACCACCTTGGCCGTAATTAACACTCACACGCTCAGGCCAATTACCACTGCAACACAGCAGGGCTCGGAAATGTTGGTGATTTGGCCTTCATTCTTCCGTCACGCTGGCCTCGCTAATAGCGGCCCCACGCCACCAATGTTGTCTAAAAATCTAAAATATGTGTTGGCATTTAGAGCCACCCTGTGTCTCTATGAGGGCAGTTATACAGGCAACGACGCCACATGGCTGTAACCCATAAGACCAACCGTGGGTTGTCTTCTCCCTAGCATTTAATTAATGATGACCGATTGTTTGGTTGGGACTCGGGTCTAAGAAAAATGATACGAATGACTGGCTGACCTTTTCCCTCCCTAATCCGTTTTCTTTACATGCAATCAGAGACCTCAGATTAGAATTTTACAACTGACAAGATGCTAACTCTGACATCTTGGGTACATTATAATTATGACAGTTTTCATTGTAGGTTATACTAACCCGGACTGTCTGCACATTCACTTCATATCTCTATCATGGGCCTAAATCTAATCCTGTCAGCATTCTCGCTGGCTACAACCGAACTCCAAAAAGCTGGTAGTCTTGGCCCGCTGGGTAAAGAGCAACAGTGTTACGGCAAACATTCTTGATCTTAGCTGAAATGTTTCACTGTGTAGTTACACAATACATATCTGAGTGAGAGTAAAACTTGAAGGTGCGTTTGACAAATAATGTAGAACTATTATAAATCACAAATAGATCCTCTGTCCTAAGAACATTAATGACTCAATAATTTGTAGGGTAAACTACTTAGATTCAAAACAGTGGCTATACGATACTGAAAGACTCAACACTGAAGGTGTTCACCGATATAGATGGTTTGTCGGAGTGAATAAGCTGACAAGGGACCTCAGATTTGTCTTCACGGTGGTATTGCTAACCTGTCTAACGAACGACGGTTTGGCTTTCTGAAATGTACTAATCAGGATCAGAGAGAGGATAATGGTAATAATCTACGTCAGGCTTGTTCTGTTCTTGTTTTAATTGTACCAAATTCAATGATTTTCTTGATTTCTATGAACTTTTGTGTCTTAAGATAAATCTGTAGATGGAGGGTAGGGAAAAGGGAAAAGTCAGAAAAATAGAAAATGAGCAAATGGACAGGATCTACACTTGTATAATTTCTACATGAAGGACAGAATAATTGATGTGCACACTGCATGAATCAGAAGAGCACATTACAACAGAATCCAGTCGTTCGACCTTTTGTTCTGTATTTCTTATTCTCTTGCTGCCTGGGACTCGAAGTGCCTTTGAAATTGTTGGATTTGTTTATTTGTTTTTAAGGTTTTCTCTCCTTACATTTTTACCTTTCTTTCCTTGGGAGAGAAATGATGTGAAAGAGCATGCTCACATCAGTGAGAGAGGTCCTAGTCCCAGTGGGCTAACTGAATCCAGCTACATATTAAATTACCTAGGGATTAGGATGTTGCCCCATGGAAAATACCACCTCTTAACTCTCTGATTTTACAACCCACCAACGTTGCATATTTATTCCCTAGTTGAGCAATAAGATCTAAACTCAATCGCCAAGAATATCATCACATGCTATGATATTTCATGTGATTGGTAAAGACCAGCCAAATAATGTCAAGTATAGGCAGCATGGGCTGAAAGGTTTTAACTAAGTAATAAGCATAGGCGAAATTGGGTAATTTCTTCCCTTCGCATCCTTGCCTATGCCACCAAAACCTCTGCCCTCTGCCTACACCAACAACAGCACGGATACTCACAGACCTGCTCCAATTTCACCCAATCTGCCATTACAAGTGAGCAATCAGGCTCTTATCGACTTCATTCCAATATGGCCCAGATGAGCAAAGATTGCCGAGATCCGCGGTGCATGCAATGCTCCCCTCTTGACAACCACCTCGGCTTCATCACGATTGGAGTGTCAAAAATCTGCACGCATGAACTGACCACACTCAATCAAAGCTCAAATTAGCATTTGCCATTAACGCAAGGATAACCACTTGACCACAGAAGGGAGAGATAGGGGGAAGGGGTGGGACGGGTAGGAAAGATGCTGGTGGTACCAAAGGCCTGGTCTGGTCTGTCCAGCCGCAGTCTGTGGGTCCAGCCGGTACTCATAAAATTTTATCTCATCAGTTAATTATGAACGAGTTTAGAGCCCTCGTTCGAGAGTCATCGCTTCCTTCCTCCTTCCTGTTCTCTGGGGAGTTGTGACCATGTGGCCGTGATTTCATCTTGGCAAGTCAATCAACAACTTACTTGGAAACATAGTGGTGGGCTGAAAGAGATGGGAAGGACGTTGAAGAGATAGACTTATCATTTGAAGGATGGCCTTTATGTAATGGTAATATTGCTGCTAAGCTATGCTTTCTGTTGTTGTTGTTGTTGTTGTTGTTGTTGCTTCAGACTGTTTTTTGTTTTTGTTAGAGATTTATACGGCGTTCAAGGCTGAACTAAACTGAAAATGCCTTTTAAATATCAGATTCAAAACCAATGGCCCTCTAAATGTCAGTTCTCATAATGAGATGATAATAATGACAGAAGGCTCATTAAAAAAACCATAGGTCACAAACATGTCCATACAGAAAAAAAAAGAAAAAGAAAAGAATGATTATTTTCAGATGAAGAGTCCTTATCTGGGGCGAGGGATGGAGGAGATGAATTACTTCATTGATCGACTGCCCCCTAAGACAATCTTATAGGATATCACGTGAAATATAAACATTTTCTGTAATCATGTATGCGTGTGTGGTGATGCCGAAATATTTTCTATTTACAGAAACAAAATTTCAGTGTCCTTACAAATGAAACAATGTAATGTCTTCAATATTATTAGATATGCAATGTACAGAGCAAAACTAGCTTGCCAAATTTATGGTAGCTCTTGATCATTGAGCGTTGGTGTGACATTATACTATGTGACATAATTTTGTATACTTTGTCATTTCTGTTATTGTCCTTTAAAACAATTGAACAAAAGATTTTCGGTCTAGTCCAGCTAAAGGCTGCTCAGACTGCAAACAGGATTTTTATGGAGCTCAAGTGATATTTGAGATTAAAATGAAAAATGTCTTAATGTTCTGCGGTATGATTTTTGTGTTTTGCGTTCCGCCTTTTGTCGCCCTTAAGTGCGCAAAAGACATGCGATAGTTTTAATCAAAATACAAATAAAATCAATACTGTTTTTTTTTTTGTTGTTGTTTTTTTAAACGCAGGTGAGGTAGATAAAGATCAAAATGAGGAGGTTTGTGATCTTTAGGTCTGCATTATGATTTTTTAATCTCTGCAAAACACCCTTTGTCTATCCTATTTGAGCAATAAGACTTACTATAAATTAAGGACGTTTTAAAGCTCAAACAATGTTTAAAGAAAAAAAAAAAAAAAAAAGATCAAAACGATGATATCAGACCTCCGACAATCGAATGGGATTTTGTATCATGCTGTGTTACGGCCCATGCCATTTGCTGCCTCTTAGCTGTACACAAGACCAGCAAAATATTCGTCGTTGTTATTTCACACTTGGGACGCTCGGATTTCAAACAAAATCGGAAGCTCTTGCCACCAGTTGCCACGGACATTGATAAGATCAAAGCACTCTAGGAAATTAACGAGTAGTATGGAGGTCAAGGGGTCAACCTATCATGGCCTGTTCTCAGTGAGAGTAACAGGTACATCAGTCATTCCCGAGATCTCAGCAGCCCCCAGGAGGACGTCCACTCTTGGGTCAGGGGTCAGGATGACCATCAGGCTCGGGACAGGTCCAGAAGTTTGGGTGGATGGGGAAAGGAGGGGGAGGGGGGGGGGGGGGGCTGGAGTGGAAAGGATGAGGTAAGGGAGGGAGGGTAGTGTTTATGAGAGAGACTCCGGAATATTGACTTGATTTCATATATCAAGTTTAGAGTCAATCGATACGTTTATAGTGTGAACAATCGTACAAGTTTAAATAAATGTTAATCTTTACACAAGCTTCTATTGAAATAATTCTGTAGGACTCGTAGTCAGACACAGGAGATTCAAGTCCACAATGTAACAGTAAATACATATTAAGTATTTGACCCTCATCCCATTCAGTCACTCTAAACAAAACAAAACAACAACAACAACAAAAAAGGTTGGCATAGTTACACACATATTTAATTAATCTTTGCATTCAACAACTAGGCTATCTATCTAAACATATACTCAAAAGCACAGATCGGAAGAGAGAAAGAGAAGGAGAGAGAGAGAGAAAGGAAGTGGAGGAGAGGGCGGATTACATCGATCACAAAAAAAAGCAAAAAAAAAAAAAAAAAACGATAGAGAAAAAAGCAGAGAGATAAAAAGACAAAGACAAAGAGATACTCCTGTGCGTAATTTTGAAAGTATACCATTTTTATAATGTAATCTCACCTGAATTGATCTAATCTATTCCGTGTCTCTTCTCTCAGCTAAGCTATTGATTATGGAAACCAAATCTCAGAATGCGCTCTCGAGAAATTATCGTCAGTCTGCTGGTAAGAATCATCTCGTGCAAAGATATATAGGCCCTTTTTACGAGTAATTTAAACGATAGCTAGTTATCCGTGCGTTGCAAAAACGATAACAAAACAGATTATGTTTTCGAAAAATTTCGATTGTAAAGACACTGTCCTATAGAAAGGAAGACAACTGTTGCCAGGCGTCCTTAGCAACCACAGAAAAGCTCTGTATCATTATAGTTCTTAGATATGACAACGGAGAAAAACACTGAAGTACATGATAACGGCCATAATGAATGTAATCTAGTCGCTCGAATTTACATGATTTATTTCATGCACCAAGACACGTTCACATTATTATGTTTTAACATCTGTCGAATGTCGCTGGAATATGTCTTTAAGAGCTTGAATGGCTTTAACAACAAATGGAATAGTTAATGACTTAATATGTTCAGATCACATTCTTCTAGAACTCGAGAACGTATTTTTTTAGAATGTTGTTATTTAGCATTTCTGTCTTGATTTGTTTGTTTGTCTGTTTGTTCAATGACACAAGTATCAGACAAATGAAGTTCATAACATATTCTGCTCGAACCAGGTTAGTTGTTTGGTTGATTGACTGGGTGGTTGGTTAGTTGGTTGGTTGGTTGATTAGTTGGTTAGTTGGTTAGTGGGTTGATTGGTTGGTGGGTTGGTTGGTTGTTTGGTTGGATGGTTGGTTGATTGGTTGATTGGTTGGTTGGTTAGTTGTTTGTTGATTGATTGGTTGGTTGATTGGGTGATTGGTACACATGGTTGGTTAGCTGGTTGGTTGATTGTTGGTTGGTTGATTGATTGGTTGGTTGGTTGTTCGGCTGGTTGGTTGGTTGGTTGATTGTTTGGATGGTTGGTTGGTTAGTTGATTGGTTGGTTGGTTGATTAGTTTGTTGGTTGGTACACATGGTTGGTTGATTGGTTGGTTGATTGGTTGGTTGATTGGTTGGTTGATTGGTTGGTTGATTGGTTGGTTGTTTGGTGATTGATTGGTTGGTTGGTTGGTTGATTGGTTGGGTGGTAGTTGGTTGCTTGGTTGGTTGATTGGTTGGTTGGTTGATTGGTTGGTTGGTTGACCTCATAGCCTATTACCGTAATTAACTTAAAGCGTGTCCGGACTCATCACAACTAATCAAATACCGACTTGATGGCTCATTTATAGCGTAAGAAACAGCTGTCTGACCTGACTGGTTTCAAGTATAATTTATGTTTTGTCACACCGTCCTGCATGTGCAGCTGTATGGGACAATCTCAGACAGGAGACATTATCTTTAAGACAGAAACCAAACATAAGGTTTGCCTTCCAGACAGAAACTGACAAATTCTGAAAGGAACTTTGCCTTCACGTGAATGAAAAATTACGACTATGACAAGATTGGAATTTGGGTGTCATTGTGAAACTGTCAGGGAAATAACACGTTGCTCTTGGTTCTTATCGCCTTCTGTCTCAGAAGGTCATGGGATCCAGAGGCGTTGGGTTTATGGGGGCCATGAGCCTCGGTGTCAGTTAGCAAAATAAAGTGAACACTGATATAACACCTTAGCTCTGACATAACAGCCTTGCAACCATTCACTAAACTCTTGCTGAATCGGTAGGTGGTAAGAGACTTGGCCACATAATAGCCGAAATTGGATTGTCATCATTGATTCAAAACTTCGAGTGTTGTAAAAAAAAAAAAAACTTGATAAAATGTATGAAAAGTTACCTTGTCTTCCTCCTTTTCTCTTAATTATTATTGTTGTTATAAACCCATAGACTAATGCATCAATGAGGCATTTTTGTCAGCCAGGTAACTGCTTTCCTTTACCAAGTACATCAGTTATAAGACAAGCATTGTAAAGCAGGAAAAAATCACTTTTGCTCCTGCTAATTGACACAAGCGAAGCAGGAAAAGAAAAAAAAAATACCATGGATGAATAAAAAATCATTACATGAAGTTTTCAGAATTGTTATAATGCTGGTCTTATACCGCTTGTTCGTGGGTAAAGGAAAGTGATTTGGTTGACCGTCAGTACAGCTCATTATCCCCGGCGCAATGTGTTCCACATTGTTGACCTGGAACACAGAAATCGAGGGTCTTCCATCATGTGACAATTTGCAGTGTAAAACAAGTGAGACATTCATAACCACCACGAGATCACTGGGAAATTCAGAGTGAAGCTCTTAGCACAGTGATATCGACCTGAAAGCTTGCATCACTTTCAGGACAGATTTCATGGCTAGTTCACTTGGATAGTTTCGTTTTTGCGTAACCTGTGTCCATTTTGTTCAAGTTGTGATTTTTTTGGTTCTACTACCGTGTGAATTATGCATAGAGGTTAAATTAAGTAAATGAGAGTACGTGTATAAAATAATATAACAATCATTTTTAAAAATGTTGATCCTCCTGAGCATTCAACACGCCAGTAGGAATATTTATGGCTCTTCCATAGAGGCATATGTGATTTCTCTGTCTCCAGCAAATAAGCAGAAGATGATGACCAATAAAAATGTATCCTCTGTGTATTGCTGTAGATAATAGAGCAATTTAATTAAATTGTAATTAAATTACAACAATAGCCAATTCTATCCAATTCAGGCGAGTCCTCCATTAATGCCACGCCTCTGCTCTGATATTTCTAGGGAATTGTTTTTTTTTTTAAAAATAAGCGAAGAAAACTAATCTCTGTTTAACCTTTATTGTTTTATAGACCAATTCTACTCAGATATCGCATGTTCCTCGGGGAGTTTTAGTAGCATGAAATCTTCGACAACCCTCCTAAATTCGTCGTAAGTTCATGTGGCATAAGAACACACATACAGATAAATATACACATATATAAACAACACCAACAGCAATTCACATGTCGGAGCGTAATTGATAACCAATAAATTTCATGCCATGCCAGTCTTATCACGAGCTGAGAACTTTGTCATAATAAAAATCATTTGTTTGTATTCTCCACAGATGGGTTTTCCCCACGAGGTTACTTGAGTGTATTCACATTTCTTTCTTTCCTCCTTACCTTGAAGAGTTCAGTGTTATTTTACTTTGGTCAAATACATGACTCATGAAATCTCTTTGATCTGGGAACAAAAAAGATTTCTGGATTCTTCAAGAATTTAAATATCGATAAGGTGCAGTAGGAGGGCCACCCAGCTTAGTGAAATTGCTGTTTCTGAGGATTAATTTTTGATCTTCAATCATGACAAGAAGGTTTTTTTTTTTTTTTTTTGATCGACTGTTTGTTTTGTATTATTTTGTATATCAATTATTTTTGGCTCTGTCCGAAAGAATGAAACGTTATTGCAATACTAAAACTTTTTATTTGTTATAATTGTCTGGTGATTTCCTCAGGCTGAAAAAGAACTGGAAATTAAAGGATTCAGACAACTGCAAATAGATCAACGAACTTGAGAGAAAAGCAAGTTTACGGTTTATTAAGTGCTTTTATTGGAACTTTCAGAACTCTCTATGCGCGAAATGTTAAATTGGCAGTGAGCTTCCTCATAATTAAAAAAAAAAAAAAAAAGAAAAGAAAAGAAAAAAACTTGCCCATAGTAATACATAACTTAAGAGTTCTTCAATTATTTGCTCCGACCCTGTGGCAAATCTATTGTTAAAAAAAAAAAAGAGAGAAAGAAAAAAAAATACACATATAAGCTTATGTATACGAATTTCAGAAACATACCTCACATGCATATCTGACACAGTTCATCATGTCCTTTACATTTTGACAGAAGGAGGCACATCCAGAACACAACTCAATTATTGTGCTCTATTGCAAGAAACAGATTTACAGGATTCTCCACTTGTTTTGGGGACAATGTCATAGGTAAACAAACTGCCTATCTCGTTTCACGGTGTTTTTTTCGGGTGAAAGAAAAAAAAAATCCAAATGGACAACACGAATAACTGAGACAGGCGAGTTTGTGTAAGATGCTTTGAAGCTGACTGGCTCAAAACAAGAGTAAGCAAAATACTTTGACGCTGTTTTTTAGCCATTGACTTTGCAACCCACCTTGTCTTTCAAATCTGAGTCGGTTTGCAGGGAGTGTGAAAAGACATCACTCGACAAATAGCCCATTTCTAAGATAGGCCTGTAAGTAATCTGTCTGTAACATAATTATGATCTTTTTCTCTTGCTAGTACCTTTCGTTACAGTAACTTGCGGTATTCTGAAAGTTTCTTATAAAAAAATAATAAATAAATAAACAGAGCGATAGAATGTTGTGTCTTACTTGTATCATTCATTCGTGAACTGTTTGTCCTGCTGTGAATACGTCCCTGTTCTGATGCTTTATTTTAAAGTTAGAAGATGGCATTGTCAGTTTCGCTATCATAAACATCGAACCATTTAGTGCAAACTAGATATTCTATTTGGAATATTTTTTAATTAATTATTTTTTTCCTCAAGCAAATTTGGAATATTTCATCACAGTTAGTAGCCATATGCTGATCTGTCAATCCTCCACTGTCATAAAGGATCAAGATAAGCTATGACTGAACGTGAACGAAATGTTGAGTAGTTTATTTAAATAGATGACCATGAAATACAGATTATTACCGCTGTCAATACAGATAAATCACTGTAAAGTGTTTACTAACATTGCTTTAGAGTAAAATTATCTTTCTTTTGTTGTTGTTGTTGTTTTACATTTGAGCCTTTTTTTTCCCAGTATTCTCAACAGCCAGGGTGCTGCTGAAGATCTCGTAATCAAATCCTTCCATCTTTCACAGTTTTCGGCCTGTCTCCGGATGTGACTGAGACCTTAGTAAGTACGTCCACTCTTGGACGTTACGCTCCCATTTCTTGCATTGCCCTGTGTCTAATTGTCTGTCCTTGAACAAGAGTGGTGTGGCAAAATCAAATGTTCGTGGCACATGCGCCTCATATACCTGCAGGAGGTTGAGAAGCGAAATAAATACCGTATATCTCTCTAATTTCTTTCTCGTGACCGGTGACGTGGCATGTTCTCCTCTCTACATCTATGTTGGTGACATGATCTCCGTACAGTACAAGAGGCCAAGAACTTTCCTAATGCATCTCATTTCTGCAGCCTGTAAGCTACTTTTCTGAGTGCCCGATATTCCTTAAATGCTGCATGGGGTCTTAAGCAGTTTATTAAAATGACAGCAGTTACGTTACATTTGAAACTACAAGCATGCAATGGAGACTGCATTGCCCATAAAACTGGGCATTACGCTACGTTGTTGCGTCTCGAAGTTCGAAAGGGTGAAGAGGTGATACTGAGGGCCGAGAAGAAATGAGAGGGGTGGAAAATTCTTGAGTTTTTTCAAGCTTTGTTGCTCTTGTATGGTTAGGACGGCACCAATAACATCATTCTGTCATAGAAATAGGTTTTTAGTTCATTATTGTTCAATGCCTACATACTATGAGCAGATTCTGGAGTCTCATGCCATCGAGAAGCTCAGTATGTCGCATTTTAAATTCGCATAAAGTGTGACGTTAATAAATATATTTATTCAAGGTGCAGGACTCTCGGAAAGGCTGACAGTGAGAGTTGTCACTATTGTTTATTTGATACTGGTCAAGTACAAAAGCCGAGGACAATCACCTCTAGGACAGAATTTCTGCCCCATTGGACTGTCGGAGTAAAGACAGTCTGGTCCCATTGATTGCCACGCCCACATCTGTTGGCTTGAGAGATGGATCAAACAGTTTGTCGAAATACCATTTGAAAAATGCCACTTCTCATGTATTTACTCAAGCGCTTAAAACTGTTTACTCACAAGGCAATCATTTCGGTCCCAGAATGACATCTGGCAAAATAAAACTCAAATAACATTTGAAAAAAAATTTGAGACATTCTTTGTTTCCCTTAAGTATTAAACAATTCAGTTGTTTCCATCTGTACAATATTTATAAAAACTTATCACAGTGGGACGCCATAAAAAACACCTACTGAAGAACGCCTAGCCACTATGAGAAGAGGTAGAAGACATCAGTGCTATGGTTATGTTTCAAGATCTAACTGTCTAGCCAAGATAGTACTCCAGGGTCCAGTAAAAGGTACGAGAAGAAAAAGACGACAGAACTGAAAAAATAAAGTGTGAACAATGAACCGTAGGTGTTTTAAAAAACCGTGTGTTGACAAGCTATTTGGCCCACAAGCTCCTTAGACAACTTCAGCCGAACAATATAAGCCAAAATACTAATAATGATTATTTTTAAGATTCTCGTCGGTGCCATTGTGAAGAGTCAGCAAAAAATGAGGCATGACTGCCTTCTTATTCAGCAAATAAAAATAAACAGAGGAACGTCTATAAGAGATGGTTGTAAAAAGCGCAGTTCTAGCATTCTCTTCTCACCATCATTCCATTTGCCATGTCTTTTTCTCATTTCGTTTGAACATGTTTTCAAAAATCCTTGTTTCCTTTCTCTGTACTGTCATGATGGAATTTTTTAGACCATAATCATTTGTTTTTTAGGAATTCATCTAAAATGTAAAGAGTTCACTTGTACAACAATTGTTTAGCAACGATTGCAAATTATTCTTATTCGCAATATGGAGAGTTCAACAGCTTTAGGCATCTGAGGAATATTACCTAAATTTAACTATAAACAATGTAGCACAGAAGAGAATTAGAAGCCATGTTAGTGAACAGATACAAACCTCTCTTGATTTTTTTAAAAACCATCCTGGTATTTTTTTTTCTTTCTTTCTTTCTAGCTGTACATTACTCTCTTCCATCCCCTCTCTTCTGCCTCTTTTTTCTTACCCACTCACCCCAAATCTGTGATGCAGACATCGGTAAAAGTCTGCCGATTGAGTGAACCATTATCTGGAATTGACGTGCCCGACTGCAGTTCTATATACCGAGGGACATAGATCTACCACTTATTCATTTCTCACAATGTCTGATATATAAAGTACATCGTAACGGGTACACATTTACGTGAATGCATTTATATGATTGAAATTTATTAGTGTGACAACATTAAAAGGCCGCCGGCTTTATGGGGACCCAACAATAGTACAGCGCTAGAGGTAGACAATACAACAATGCTATCTATTATTTTCTCTGGTCTCGAAATCCTGAAGTGTCAAACAATGACATTAAGAAAGGCAGCCATTGAACAATAGTGTGAAAAGGGGCAAAACCATAAGTAAATAACTGAAGCATATTAGGCTGGGTTTTCTCATGAGAAAGTTCATAGAATTGTAGTCAGGATGATTCTTATCGAAGTAAGAATATGTCTTACTCATCGTTTTCATGTGGACAAGACAGACAATGTTTTTGTTAATATCCACATAAGCATGATTCTTGTTAACATTACCACTGAGTCATTCTTTCATCAAATTCAGTTTTTTTTGTTGTTAGCATCAGTGTAAATTCTGGTTTAAATTAGCGTGAAAACAGTTAAGATTTTTTTTGCGACAGAACCAATGTTCTTTATGCAGTTCACAAATGTATTATAATGAAAATTTCTAGTTCTGCTTCAGAGTAGACAGTAACTAAGAAAGTCCTTATATTGCCTATTAGCTACATTGGTCAGTATTAGATGTCCAATCAATGCCAATATGCCAATATTATGTCAAAATGAATTCTTTTTAAATCAGTACATCTAATGTTAGTTCTTTTCGTTGTAATTTGTTGTTGTTGATTTGTTTTGTTTTTGTTTTCAGATTAGTCAGCAGCTTTCCATCCACGATGTCTTCCCGCAAAACCATATTATTAAATGAAATCTACGACCTCATTACACCATGATCAGGGGACCCACCGCCCCCCCCCCCCTTCTTCTAGCCTTCCCCACACCAGCCCTCGACACTGTTATCTTAGTAGTTCGCAGTCACGCTCATGCAATCCTCCCCACAGTCCTGGCCACATGGCCAAGGTTGGACCCTTCTGCTAAGCCATCCACCATCTACCATCCACCATCCACCTTCAGCCATCAAGCATCAGCCATCAGGCAGAAAGACTGTCAGGCTGCCAAGACGTGCAAGCGGCAAAGGACTCCAGGGCCTTGTTAACTGTGAGCGCGCTGACATGGCGGGAAAGAGTGTGAAACTGATAAAGCGCTCACGCCACAGGCTATAATTGCAGGCAAGTAGTGGTCAACAGCGCAGGCTTATCTAGCCCTGTAATCTGAATGTCCTGGAGTTCAGATCTCCTTCAGGGCAAGATGGGCTGGGCAATGTGTGAGTCTGATCTGACAGTACAGAGCTCACTCACTCACATGGTCACTCGCTAACAAATGACTTTGGCATCACGATGACCCTCGATGGCGTCCATGCAGAACCTATCGAGTCTTGCCCAGGATCTTGTCTTTTTTTTTTCACTGTCTTGAAGACTCCTGTTTCTTGCTTTTAAAGACATGTTCAAAACCATGTAAAGCCTCTACCTGTCTACTGCTTAGAGTGGTAAACCATATAATTTAATATAAAGCTTTAGTATATAAGATCCACCAATGATATTAAACTATTCCTAATCCTCTAGAATTCAGACAGACAATCTGATAGACGATTAGGAATGACCAGCAGACTGAAATATGAAATTCAAGAAGATATTTGGGCATTTTTCTCTTTCGTTACGAAACAGCCGTGGAGTAAAGACGTTTAATGCTGACCAAAAAATAGTCATTTTAAATTAGTGATCTCGTAGGAATGATCTTGAACTTCAAATCTGTGTTAACATAGTATTATCATTTTGTTTCAAAAGCTTGGCCTAGGTAGAAAGTTAACAGTGAAGCATTCCAGGCCATTGAGCATTCGGAGAGTTCTGCACCATTCTAATTAAACGACTGTATTTCAATATAGCTCAACTAGTATAGGCAACATCTCCGGTTATGTTATGCGAGAGAATCTTTGAAATATCACGAACCTTGAAAAAGTCAAGCTGGAAACGGAGATCTTGTACGACAGGGGCAAGCATGCATGATGAAACTGCGCGAGTGAGAAGACAACATGGACATGAACTAAATGGGTATTGAACCAGAATTATAAATCTATAATATCCAGTCTTTTCTATTAAAAAAAATATTTAAAAAATGAAAAAAAAAGAAAAAAAAACAGCTCTCATATTTAAGCCACCTTATACCCTGCTTAACCGTTAGGGGGACGCAGTGGCTCTGTGGTATGGCGTCTGCTCACGGAGCAAACGGGCCGGGATCGACTCGCGGGTTCTGC
>JBCEWB010545298.1:0-12824 GCA_039654565.1 Peronia peronii | reverse complement strand
GGTTTTTTTTTCCTTTTTAAGGTTTTTTCGGCACTTTGGGGGTCAGAGAAAAAGGGAGGGAGTTTGACTGCCCCCCCCCCCCCCCAAAATTTCTGTCGATGTTCAAAGTTCTGGTCGACTATTCTTTTTGTCACTGAGACCCAGATGCTTTTAGACACTTTTTTTAAAAATGAAAATGTTTGGATTGCCCTTCTGAATTCATGTAGTTCAGATAAGTATCTAAAGCCTATAGGGAGGAAGGATACAGAAGAAGTTCATATTTCAATCAGCCAAATCATTTTCCCTTTGCTAGCCATATGAGTACAATGAACAAGCATTATAAAGGAGATAAAAATAGTTTTGCCCTTTTTATTTGACATGCACAGCAGAAAATTTTCAAATTGTAATGGGAGATCATTGTGCCCATCTGTATTACATTCCTTTGCCAGACAAAAGAGGTGTTGAACAAACAATGTAAAGAGGAAAAAAAATCACTTTTGTGTCCTTTGTTTGAGATATACATCTTGAAAAATTCCAAAAAGAATTATGATAGAATATAAAGAGCATGTTTTTTCCTTGATGTTATGGTTTTATCAAATTTTTTGGTGATCAATCTTTTGAATGATAAGAAGTAAAGGGATTTTTTTTCCTCTTTACATTGTCATTCAACATCTCTCATGTCTGGCAAAGGGAAGTATTCCGGCTGGTATTCCGCATGGCATTCATGAATATCTGTTTTACCTAAAAATAGTGTTTTTCACCATTATTTTTATCACTTACTTTGGAATGAAAGATAATGTTATTTTTTTGTCCTCGCCTTGGTCCACTCCTGGCACCGGGAGTTGATGACCATAAGAAAAAAGATTTTTTTTTTACAAATCTTGTTAATGCCCATATGCTTGCAGATTGTGCAGGGAGTTAATTTGGCTGACCTTGAAAATGTCTCATTTCTTGAAATGTCAACTGTAAAATATTCTGATTTGATTTTATCATTTTGATTTGCAGTTCATCTGCGTATAACGAAGAAATTCGAAGATCTGCATGACCTTACAAGTTACCCTGTAAGTATTGACAGATGTTTGTGCCTCAACATTATAGAGAAAAAAAATGTTAACATTAATTTCTTAATGAAATTTCAATGATAAAAGTATCATTGGAAAGTGTTAAAATGTTTCATCATATTTTTAGGTTTGGGAAACTATAGTTTATGCCAGGCGGTGATGTAATTTGAGTCACTACAGCGTGTGGTGTTTAAAGAGATTTTGACGAAAAGCATGATGATCTATATTTTGTCAGACTCAGCCCATGGCATTTCAAGGGATAAGCAGTTAGAAAAAAACTTTCTTTAAAAATAGGCATATGGTAAAAAAAAAGATAAAACTTTGATGGAGAAAAATGTAAAAATACCAACAAGGTCTTTATTTTTAAATTGCATTTCTCTGGAGTCAGTGAACGTGAGTTATGAATTGGTTAAATAGATTGCCCGAAAATTTTTGACAGAGTTGTACTTATCCCATTATAAATATGTCCTAAAAATCCTTTTTTTTTTTTTTTTTCTCTCAGGGTGACTATGATGGCGAAGTTCAAATCTATACTCAGGATGGAGATAGTCTGAAGGAAATAATATGTGTGAAAGCTCATGTTCGTATTAAGGAAGTATAAAGACATCTGACAGTCTTCATCATCTCAATCGAGATAACCACCAGGAAGGAAGTTGAAAGACGAAATAAACCAACCATCATCATCTCAACATGTTTTGATAATGGAAATTACTTGTGCTTTATACATGAATTTTGAGGAACTGAAATTTTCCTTTAAAAAAATTGTACTGATATTTCAGTTGCCAATGCCATTCCAAATGATTTTGAATTTGCAGACATCCTTTTTTTTTTTTTTCTTTGACTAGAACATCATTTATCTGTGCATTATTTTTCCATGATTAAGATATACATGTGGATAGCTCATTGTAGATTAACTCTTATTACCTGAAGTGACGACTCACTCGTCACTAGGTCAGGGCGTGGCCGCTGAAGTGACGACTGAGTTGATGTACGGTTAGCCTAAAAAACTCCATGCTGTATGGCCATAAATGGAACCACTTCAAAATTAAAAAGCTCTACTGCGGGAAACAGGAATGAAACTAGCGGAAGTTGCTTGAAAAGTGATAGATTTGTGGGTTTTTTTTATATGCTATATTGATATATACTTCAGTCCAACAAATTTATGAAGGGAATTAATTCCGGCAAAACCAGAGAATTAATTACGGCTAATGAGTTAACCCAGTATAACTCAGCAAGCCATATTTGATACTTTGAGTTTTCTATATGTGGAAATAGTTTTAGAGCACAGATTTTTAAGACAAATAAATATTCAGTCAGTACAAATAGTCTCTCTCAAAGTTATGGAAATTTGTTTGTCATAAAGAGCACTGCTATGTTGTTTTAAAACTCCATCCTGGGTTTTTGAAGGTTGACTAATGTCTCATGTAATGATATCAGTACATTATCACTGTCATTACTGCCAGCGCTTCTTACTGTGTGATTTTTAAAAATTAAATGTATATATCTTCATTTGCAAGGGGACTTTGATCCAACATAATCACAACCAATTTGAAACACCTGTAAAGAAAGACTCCATCAGTCAGTGCTGTGGGATTCTCTATTTTCACAGAGATAATTTTTATGTTTGGCCACCATGTGAAAACAATAATGCACAACTGTCAGTTGATAAAATGACATTGTTATATAAGGGTCAACTAAAATGAAATCAAATTATTTTTATATTATTGATTTGAGTTTCATATTTCACTTATACTGAAAAAAAAAAAGAGAGAGAACAAGAAAGACGTTTTTGAAAGTACTTAGACCATCAAATGTTCAAATAGTAATAATGACAGCTCTAAAAATAACAACAGCATTAACAACAGTATGTTGCATATTTCAAGAACAGCAAGTAGGCTTGTTGACAGATAGCAATGAACAGATTGTGATATACAGATTTTGAACTATATTGGCAGGTGGGCAATCAGTTTAATTCAAATTAGAACTCCCTGCTCAGCTGGATGATAATGCTCCTCACAAGTTGAATACCTGTATCAAAGTAACCTAACTTGTTGATCTCGCATATATTTTATGAGGCCTGATGATTTCACCTTCAATTTTATTATGATTTACGATTGTCACAGTTGAAAACTCTGCAATAGTCATTTTCATTATAAAAAAAATTATTATTTCTATGCAAAAAATCATAAGTGACACCAATCCAATTGAATTCATTAATAGTAACATGTGACTTATATATTGCAACTTTTCACATGTATATGATCTGGTTTTATATGATTTATGTTTTAAAGTTAGATTTATTTTTAAGAAAAAATTTTGTTTGTGTTCTCCTTCATCAGTTTTGATAAACCCATATATATTAAAATGCTTTAGCAGCCAAAACTCACAAACCTGTTATTGGCTTGATATGACAACACAATCTATTCAACCACTATGAACAATCACAAAATTATCCATTTGTATCAATCTTTGTGTATGTTCTCAATGCTCTTGCTGTGGTTGATGATATTAAAAGTCTGTGCTGCCATATGCAGTTCATATCTCTTTGCTGTGTCTTTAATTGAAAGATATTGATAAGAATTCGTAGTGATATTTTACTTTTTTAAAGTCAGGGCGTTTTGCCAAAGAATAATTCTCTCTGAATATGCAGCATTGAACTTTTTTGAATTTGTTAATTTAAAGGATTTTTTTAATATACTTATACTTTTAGCCCTGTTAGTCCTATGATTATATGAAAATTATTTTTTTTTTCAATTCTTTTCCTTAAAATATCCTCAAGTATCAAGTACTACTGCACTGTTGTCAATAATTTGTCATTAATCTATTATTTTGTGTTGTTGAACAGAATTAGGGTAATTTTTGTATTGCAAGAGCTTCTAACTCTGAAAGATATTTGATCTGGACCCTCAATATGTTTATCAATGAAAATTGCTTTTGCATTAATCCATGCAATGTTGTTGTTAACCTTATCAAGGTAATAATAAATTTGTTTTGCACAAACTGCATGTTTTTCTTGTGTAAATTTGTGCCTGTATAGATCACAGTGTATGATTTTTCCATATTCCTGTAGGCATTGGAATGATCATGTAAATATAATGTCTTAATGCTGGGATTTTATAATTATTAAACTAAAATGTATTACAAAATAGTTATATTTTATCTTGTAAACAAACTGAAAGAAAGAATCTGTGTGGTTCTGTAAGGAGGAAAGAAAAAGTAATTGGAATTAGATATGGTGGATTTTTAAAATTTGTTTTTTATTAGTATGTTAAATAGCTTGTTATGAAAAACAAAAGCTTTCGTGTTGAAATTTCAGCACTGACTCATAAACAGTTCTGATAGATATAGATAGATATATCAGAGATTCCTTGTGTCTGATTACACATTAAAAGAACCCCTGACAATTGAAAATATAGTGGAGACTTCATTGCCTGGACAAAATTTCCAAATTTTTATTCCAAAAACTCTGTTGATCAAATTGGGCAGAGGCATTCTATTTTCTTAAGACTAAAAGGCTTCATACATAAAAAAAAAAAAGGCAGTTCTAAGAAAAATGGGGTATTTGATATTGTGAACTTGTCTGTTTTAATGATGAAAAAAAAATTAAAACAAAACAAAACAAAAATATTTATAAAAAAATGATTTCATGTACAGATTGTCTACCTGCCACTGCCAACAGCATGTCAGACATGCAGTATATTATTTGTTTTGTCACACTGAAATGAGTCATGACTGTCAAAAAACAAAATTCATTTCTTTAATGTAGACAAATACAATGAAGTGTCAGCCATTCTAAAGTCCGTCTGCGTGTTCAGTCATCCATATCCATCCATCTCCTCCCCTCTCCTCCCCCGGCCATTCGCCTCATCTGTCCGTCCACCTACCCACCCATCCATCCATCCATCCATTCACATCCATTTATTTTACATCTTCAGGTGGATGTCTTGTTCATAAGTCTATCTGTCCAGCCCACTTTATTTGGGATCCTAGATCAGCAGTGTTATGCTAAAATCATGTAATAAGCTTACATGTAGGCCCATTATCAACGTTTATCACCCAGTCTGGGGAAACAGGAGGTGGCAGTCGGAGGGAATAAGATCACAATTTATGTGACACAACTGACAGCAACTGTTGTAATAGACGTACTGTTGTGTGTCACCAAATAAAGAGGCCTTAAACAAAGAATGTGCAGAGCTAAGGGCATATTATTCTCATACCAAATCGATTTCTTGCTCGCTACAATTATTCTGTTTCTCTCCCTTGGATTAGCGACTTTTTGCCATACATGGTCTCATACTAAATGTTTCTTTTTTTTTTTCTTACTCTGCTCTACTTGCAACAACACGCCCGTTTGTCAGCCTTAAAACAGGATGTTATTAAAGCAAATTTCAGCATGCCACAGTTAACAAACTCTGTTTTGTATTATCGCTCAGGCCGACCCCAAATTATCCGTGATGTTATTTTTAGTATATCTATGATCACAAATCCTAATCTCAACTCTATTGAAAGATTAACGAATGTTTACTTGTCCTGCTTAGTGTAAGATACGTGTAAAAATAATTGGTATTTACTCATTCAAAAGGGTGGTGGTTTAAAGCTTTTCAAAGTAAACAAAGTATTCTTGTTTTTGATTGAAAGAGAAGGAGAAAATGAAGATACGTTTTCTTGTTTTATCAGCATTACAAAATCTTACGTTTCTTGTGGGTCTTGTTTTAAATTCATCAATTCATCTTCTGTCATTCAGGCCGTTATTCAAGTTAGATCTACATGTAGGGGTTAGATATCCCTCAAACCTTCAAGTTACTGCAGTAAGTCTGCTCCTGCCCGGTCTCATCCTCCACAACGGGTCTCTTATAGGTGATCCTGACCTCCCCTTCTCCCCCCTTTTTTTCCCACCCCCTTCCCCGTTCCCCTCTCTGTCATTTTGGGTCACAATAGGACAGCCCCATATCGCAAAATTTCTTCTTGAGAAAATGACCCGGATGTCTCCATGTAAACAAATCATGATCAAGGATCCTGTCAGGCTGACCCACACCACTGATGACCTAATTCTGTTTTTAACGTGGGGAATTCCAAGAGGCTTGATTCTATTAAAATTTCCTGGTTGCAAATTTAATGTTTGTTCTATTGATTTATGACTACTACTAAGTTTATTTGTTTATTGAAATTTTGCATATTAATGAAAACTTTTTCTCTGTAAACTTATGAAATTACCTGCCTCTCTTTCATGGGGCTTGAAACAGTCTGGCAGAGTTTTCATAGAATAGTTCTTTATTCATAATAGACTTACATTCTTTCAAAGAAAACCGAAATGGTGTGCTCTGAATGTATCTTTAACTCAGAACTTTTTAAAAAAGATCTTTTTTCGTGCATCGTTATTTTTATTTTGACCAATGATGTTGATTGTAAAACGATATGGCAGTAGTATTCGTGGTTGTGCACTCTTATGAACTTTTTTGCAAGGGCAATGAATATATGTGCTTTTATATAATATCTTTGAATTTGGACTCTATATCATTATATGTAGCCTGTCAATGTCATTTTTCTTTTAATCAGGTGAATTTTGATTGTGGAAAATGTTCACCAATAGAGCACTCAGTATCCTCTTCTTCATAGCAACCTTTAGGACATGTTTATGTCTTCGTGTGTCGACGATAGAGAAGATGTCAATAGCTGATGCAAAGAAGGGCAGTTGCCTAAATACAACAGGTCACATATGTGGCTGTGGTAAGTGTCTCCAGTAAGTGAAATACCGTTTTCACCTTATATGGCAATATATGAGTTCATTGATAGATGATCCATTTTGAAGCCCCCTAGATCTATCAGTTTCCATGTGTATAAGCAGCATTCAATGGAATTTGAAATTTATGAAGTTTCACTTATCAATCTTTTGAAATTTCAGTGAGTTGTAATGACAGTTCTTTTCATGTGCAGATTTGCAATGATCATTAGTATTTATTATTTTGAAATGATAGGGTCTAGCTCTGCAATTCAAACTAGAATGTTTTTGTATTTTGTTTGTAGTGCATAAATTTATGGTAAGAGAGCTGGCACTCCTGGGAATAATTGTTGCATGACAACATTCATCTGTTATTATAGTACTCAAATTTTTGTTGTAGATGTGAAATTTTCTGTACAGGTAAATATTGTTATGTCTGATTAGTAGACTTTGTAAGTTACATGTCTCCATATAATAAAAAAAAAGGAATATTGTGAGTGGAAGCTTTCATCATCCTTTTGGCATAGATATTAAAATAAGTTATCTTATTATATCTTAGCCTTGATGTTGTGTCTTATGTGCACCAATGTATATTTGCAAATTGGTCTCTGTTGTATTTTGCAGACCTGTGATAATTTGAAATTTACTGATTTGGGTTTGTGTAAAACTTGAGTTATCAGCTAAAATCTCGAATAATGTTGGCCAATGTTGGAATTGTTTTTGTAATTGACTTCAAATGAATGACTGCATATTATATAAAATTTCTTCATCATGCAGTATGTATTTACACCTTTGGTTGGCAACCATTGATGTGGCTTTTTGCATGTGGATTGTTCATGGATGGTCTTATCCATTATCAAATACAATATAATCATAATTAATAAGCAGCAGAAATGTAGCAAAAAACAAACCATTCCTGCAGTCAGAGCAAAGCTAGTGTAAGGTTCACTGATTATGTTGGGTTACGGTCAGAGTTTTAGGTAGGAGAGAATGAAATCTGAAATGGTTGTTTGCATGAATGATATATAATTACATAAATAATATGTCGCATGATTAAGTGAACTATAGTGTTGTTGGTTTCAGTCTGCGGTGACATGCAGTGTATTTTATTTGGCTGAAAAGTTTGTGAAGCTACAACTCTTGTGGTCTGAGTTCACATTCAAAGCCTATTCCTGACCCTAGGATCAATCAAATCTTATTTTCTCAGTCGTTCGTTTTGACACTTTGGGTCGAGATAACCTCCACTAGGCAGTTGAAAGACGAATATAGTATGTAACGACACTTTGGATGATCCCACGACATTAAATTGATTTATTTGGGTGAATGGTTTGCAACAGGTAGTCAGTAGATAATCATATTTTCTTTCAAAGCTGTGTATTCTGAACTTATCTATGCATCTTTGTATCATATTCCAGATGGAGGTCCTGCCAAAGATATAAATGTGACATGGCAACCAGTCAATATTACACCTTCACAAGGTCTTGACTTCAACATTGATTTTACATTAGGTGAATGTTGTTCCTCTGTCTGCTTAGTATGGAATGGGCATTACGTGACCAAAATTGTTCTGAATTGTCTTACTATATAACAGTGTATAATAATAAATTTAAACCAAAAAGAAAAAAATCATGTCATCCTTCATGTCTTGCTTTACAAGAGTGAGATTTATTTGATCAATTTGCAGAAGAACAATCCCAAAAAACCAGAAAGCAAGGTTTTTTTAAAAAATTTGGTCAAGCCTTTGTTTATAATTTTGAAATAATAGAATTTTTCTGAAGTCTTTAGACTTAACAGTATACCTAAAAGTGGATGAGATTAAATGTTTGAAAGATAGGAAACTAAATGATTAATCAGGACTGTAATTTGCCTGGAGATTTGTTTGAGGCTCAGGGATATCCTTGTTAAGTAAAATAATAAAAAAAAACATAATTATGGTAGATACATAGCTGTAATAGCGATCTGATCTGTGCAAAATGAAATTGTTACATTGCAGTTATGAATAAATGTTGATGATTAATTGTGAAAGTAGGTATCTTATGATTTTTTGTGAAATTTAACAGTGTTTAATGTAAACTCAGCAAAGTGAGCTGAGATGCTGATGCCATAAGCAATGGGAGGTCATTGTGACCAGCCGTCTTACTTCCCTTTGCCGCACACAAGCGGTGTTGAACAAGCATACTAAAGAAGAAAAAAATCACATCATGGATCATGGAAAGTTTAAAAAAATTTATGGCATAAAGAAATTTTCGTCTTATTGTTATTTTATCAAATCTTTCGATGGTCAGTATTTTGAATGACAGAAGTAAAGTCATTTTTTTCTACATTACACTGCTTGCTCAATATCTCTTCGTGTTCGGCAAATGAAAGTAATAAGACTGGTTACAATGATCTCCTGTTGTCTGGTAAGAGTTAGATATTGCATACAAAGATCAATTTTGCGAGCTTTCATTTCATCTTTAATTATCATTCTTTGACACACTTTTTCGAGTCTGAATCTTTTGATTTTCCAATGTTGAAATTAGTTAGAATTTTAGCAATGGTTGACATTTTATGTTTACACAACAAATGTTTTATTTGTGCCCAGATGATGATCTCAGTGATGGTTATGTCCAGACAACGTTGTTTTATCAAGAGGAGGAAGTGCCATTTATAGATACTGGAATTAACTTCACTTGCAGTGACTTTGTCAGGTATTTGCCCTTTGCTTCTTGTCCCCTGAAAAAAGGCTGTAAGTACACATTGTCTTGGAATGGATCCTCATAATTTGAGAAAAAGCAAAAAAAAAAAGAAAAAAAAAAATTCCACAATCAAAATTCAGAAGCACAGTGAAGTAACAGAGTCAGTTGGTTTATGGTATACCATACGAGTCAGTTTTCTGCCTTAGACTTGACAGTATGTTTTACAGTCAGCTGAAATGAGTCAGATGACAAATTTTTCATGTGCAGAGTTATTGCTGATGCTGGAAAGGAAAATATGTGTACTTGAGAAAAGATAATTTAGCTCTGACTCTTCTGTGCACAGTTAAAATTAACTTTGTGACCCCCTGGTCAGTAAAATCCCATTTTCTCAATAAAGCTGACTTGGACATATGACTGACATCATCTGGATCTTGTGGGGGACCTTGTTCATTAGAATGGAATTAGATTTCCCATATGTCAGGTTTTCTGTGTTACATTTCTTTACCATTTATTGCCCTATTCACCTCTGGTATCATCATCAAAATATCAATTTATAATACTGCCCATTCACATCAGTGTCAGCTTTAGGCTTGTCCCTGTCACCCATGATAATGGATTTTCTTTCAGTTTCTCATCTACACAGCCTGAATAGCCTGAAAAAAAAAAATCGTATAGGCTGAAGAGGAGAGTATAGAAGGAGAGAGGAGCCTGTTTGTCCATAACATGATCTAGATCTCTTTATGGACTTGTTCTGAATGTCACAGTGCTGGTATGATGGTAGTGAAGGATCCTTTTGTTTAACATGAGTTGTGACATGATGGAAGGACTTCATTTCTTTGCTCATATTGTAGAATACACTGTGCTATGAACAATTAATATACGGTACTAAAGGTGGTTATTATACAGCTAATGATTGCTAGAACAATAACAGAAATGGCAAGAAGAAAAATGGGATAGCTTTCCATGCATTTCAGTTACAGAAGACCTGATATTTTGTGGCATTGTTTATGTTTGCATTTGTTTCCCAGTAGCCACGTGTCCATCAGGTAGAATTTAAGAGCAAATCCTTTCACAGCACTTTCCACTAGTGCAACATTACCTCACACTTTGCCATACTCTGGCATTTTTTCAATGATTCGAGGGAAATTGTTGAATTCATTGTGTGTCCTTGTAAACGCCTGAAACTGGAGGGAGGCAAAAACTGTCCTCAGGTTTCAAAGTGGCTGTAATTTTGACAGAACCTGAAGACTTACTAGATTGTCCTACCATCTTACTAGATGTTCCTACCATTTGATAAATTAACTGAAATTTAGAACAAATTACCTCACATATGGAAATGCAATAACAATTTATAATACAAAGAAAAATGTGAAAGAAATTTTTTGGTGAAATTTTGACCCCACCCCTTTTTTTATATTGTGTTTACAGTCCATATTCTGATGAGGAAATCCCTCAGTACCAAGATCTTCAGAAGTTTTCCAGTAAGTATTAGGACTTAATTAACCATCTTGGTTTTTATTAGTTCAAACATTCGATGATGCTGAGAAATTTTCCTGCTCCAGTGAAGTCACTGGCGAATAATAACTTTTTCTTGGTTATTATTATGGCCTACTTGTGTTCCTTTGTTCTTCTTGCATGTTAAAAAGTTCATCTGTTTCCTAATGTTACACATAGATCTATGTCTCGCAGCCAGTCAAAATGAGTTGTATGTCAATTTTTTGCAAAATTGATTTATAACTTATCACATGGAACTTTTATTTATACATTTTATATGATGAAAAAAAATTGAGTTAGGTTTACTGTAGCCAGTGCTATTGCAAATTGAAGAGACAAGGAATTACTCCTGATCATCAGCTAAAATCAGGGAAATCATCAAAAATTAATAGTTTAGCACATAAATTGAAATATTCACCCCACCACATTCTGCCTGATATACTTGTGATCCGCCCAAAAAAAGCAATATTTTCTATTCAGAGATGAATGTTTTTTCAATTCCTGAAATATAGAAACATTGATATTAGATCATATTTGTCACATTCAATGCCCAGTTTTTCTGTTCAAGTCCAGTGACTTATAACTTGTTCGGACTGGCCACAAGGCAAGCATATTCCATTAATTCATGAGGTAGGGTATGTATAAAGAGATCTTATTTTTTTTATTTCTTTTGGATGTGCCCGTAGTTAAAGATAATTACTTGAAAGTACCTTTCTTGAAAGAGAATTATAAATGGCTTATTATATCTATGGAAGAACTTTGAATCTTCTCCTTAATTAATTTGGCATTTCTGTTCCGTTTTGGCAGTCTGTCACTTTCTGTTGCCTCAGGTGGTTGTGTTTGTATTTGGAGAACTAGCATTTTTCATTTGTTAAAATTATTTTGTCAGTGTTACACCAGTTTTGTTTCTAACCTCAGGGTGACTATATTGGTGAAGCTCAAGTCTACTCTACAGCTGGAGACAAGCTGAAATCAGTAATATGTGTCAAAGCCCTTATTCATGTTGTTGAGGTGTGAGGGACACTACAGCTTTGTCAGTGGCACATGAATGCCCTTCTTATACAACAAAATTGTAGCCATTAATATTGAAAATGGAGGCAAGCTCAGACTTAAAGTTTCTCTAGTTAAAAAGCAACTCACTTTGCATGCCTCTTTAATCAACTAAGCCATGTTCTTGAAATAAAAATACAGTCCAGTCCGCTTAAATCGAATTTGCCGGGACCAACGTAATGGGTTCGATTTAAGAGAGTTTGTCTTCCAGTTTTAACCCATGAGAGGAGGAGGGGAGGGGCAATTCTCGAATGACTAATGAGCTACTATTTTAATTATTTTATTACAGGATTATTTCCCTTTATACTGAAATCGTGCTATGGCTCCCGAACTTTGCGTTTATCTTAAATTCAAGAATCTCGTATAATTGGACTAATAATAAGGGCTGCGTGGAAAGCAAAAGTAGTGAAAAGAAATGTAGAGGTAGAATGGTAATAGTTTTAGCCCAGAATAGAACTGTTCATGAGTAGGTTTCAGCCCTGAAAAGGACTGTTAACGCTTTAGTCCTAAAAAGGGCAGTTGAGTAAGTTGTGCCTCTGAAAAGGACTATTAATGAAGTTTTAACTCTGAAAACAGTTAAAGGAAGCCATTACAAACTCTGTGAGGGTGTCTATATTATAAACAAATCAACCGCGAGCGAAAAAAAAAAAAAAAACTAGATCTAGTACGATGCAGAATCTGGCTTATCCCGTCAAGGTGCGAGAACCAACATCAATAACAACAACACCGGCACAGCGGTCTATTATACTATTCTAGCGTAACCTATGCACTTTGTAATACATGTAACATGTGTAGTACATGTACGCTGTACCAAATACTGTAGGCTCTGCCAGGATGCTTGAT
>JBCEWB010545188.1:0-18683 GCA_039654565.1 Peronia peronii | reverse complement strand
TGAATTTTACTGGATGTTCTCTGCCTAACCATGTATGTTCTGCATCTACAGGCTCAGGGAAAAACAAAAACAAAAACAAAAAACGTGCAGACAATACATGCGGGGTCTCACAATATTTATCCCCTGTGTGGATTCTGGTTGGGTCTTACGGATATTCCTGCTCAGCTCAGTGATGCCACATTACTATTGGCTTTGATAAAAAAATTACTTAGAATGTTAAGCAACTCCAAGGCGAATTCTTTACATTTAATAAAGAAAAAAGTAATAAATAAAAATGAAGTGGTTTCTTGACTGTTGGTTGGAAAACAAATCCAAATCAAGATGGTTGATTTAGACCTATTATTTCATTTAAATGAAGAATGTATGTTTTATTTCGTCTATTACACATGTTATCGTACTTTTTAAAAAAAAAAATCTTGTTAGTTTCTATTTATTATATTATGAATAAATACTTTTTATTGTTGGATCTTCAGAGAATACGATCAATTAAAGCAGTTGGTTTCAAGCAATATCAAATAACTGCAAGCTGGTGCTGGCATGGCAAAGGTTTCGTGATACTACATTCATAGATTTGCAGCTCTGTCCGATGCTTTCCACGAAATAAACGGTTTCCAGGAAAGTGCTGAGCCACGTCATAGTGATAGTGAACTGTTAGCATGGGATGTGATTGTTCATCGTTCAGTTTCGGCTTCTGTATTGATGTTAAATATAAGGAGAAAGCACTACATATAATTCTTGTTATTTATATTTAAAAGTGCTTATGTCCCTTGGGATGAAATATCTGTGTTAACTTTTGACTAAACCATTATTGTGGCTACATAATGTAGCTTTGATTCGGACCTGGGGATGTTTTGTTTTGTTTTTCAGAGAAGATCATATTGGACTCACAGCACAATGTTTACGTTTCCATGCTATGTTATCCCTTGTAGTGTAAGCCCTATATTTCTGTATATACCTGACATCTCTCGCAAGCAAACTGTCCCCATGCAGTAAGTTTAATTTTTAAGAAGGCGGTTTCCCTTTCGAGACGGGTGGGGCAAAAAAAAAAAAAACAAAAAGACAGAAATCGTTTTAAGGGGATCCCGCTTCAGGACGTGTGTAAAATTTTCTATCCAATATCAAAACATAATAGTATAGCTGAGGACATTAGTATTTGAATGAAAGGTTTACAACTTTCTATTTTTGATAGATTATTTTTTTTTTTATTTCGCTGGGAAATACATGTTGATCAGCAAAATTTAAGTGTCGCGTGAACAGATTGCTCCGTGGCAAAAACAAAACAATACAACACATTCGTACTGACACGTCTCACACCGCACAGTCTAGTTTCCAGGAAAACTCGGAGATAAAGACGACGAGGCATTGCATTACTGAATATCTTAGCACTTTCAGTTCCAAATTCACACATAAAAACATAAACACATACACACACACACACACACACACACACACACATACTTGTAGGGGATGAAATGCGACGTCTTGTTGAAAAATGGTACGATGAGACAATGCGGCATTTCAAACTTCTCTTGCGTTTAGATAAGCAGTTGATAACCATGAAAGCCTGTTTGCAACGAATAGAATGCCTTTCAGCTTTTCTCTTGCGAACAGACGTGGCTTGAGTTGTTACATACAGTGGGAGAAACCGTTGTGGGTACCTACTCATGCCCTCCTATATGTGCATTAATTGTGAGGTGGTGAAGTAACCAATCTTGTCCATCATTATTTGCGACGACATTACTTTTTAGACCAAGTGTTGCACGTTTCATGAGGAACATATTCTCTTAGTTTAATTGACATTGTTGTACGTTGTGTATTTATTTATTATTTATTTACTTATTTATTTATGTTTCTAACCATTCCATAAGACGAAGGTTACATTCCACCCAATGTCAAAGTGAAGCACGTTAGGCAATTTCTTTTTCTGCTCAGATTTATTTCATGGATGAGCTAATAACTTACTGAAACAATTTTTATATTTATCTGCCTTTCTTTTTATATCATGGCAAGAGCCCATGTATGCCTTCATAGGAATAAATATAATACGATAATATTCGTTTCACTATACGTATAAGTAGCCCAACTTTGTCTCATGTAGTAGTAATAATTAATTTGTGTATTTATTTCAACCTGTATGTGATTTATTCTCTTCCAGCACTTTAATTATCACATGCTTATTTTAATTTTTTTTTCTTTTCTTTCCATCAGTTGAAATTTATTGCAATTAATTGAGTAGGATTGTACGTGGGAGATTATATTTCATTCGTGCTTTTTATTCATTTGTGTCATGATGTATTCATGTAGAGATATTTGTTTGGGCCTTTCAGATGTTTGGCTAAAGTATTTATAAATGCCGTTTGCTTTGCATTCACTTCAAATACATTGAATATGGCATTTGCAAAATGTGTTAGAGTCTGTTAAAGCTGCTTAACTGCTTCTGTAAAATGCTTTACTAATTTAAACAATTTAGATGAACGATATTCCATAAATTCTGTCATAGTATAACATTTGATTTTTTTTTTTTTTACATTTTCAAGAAATAAAAATGAATTATTTTGTGACATAAAATACATGTCTCGTAGTCAGTCAAAATGAGACGTATGCCTACCTCACAAAAACCCGATTTTAATGATATAATATTTATAAATCGAGGGTAAGATTGATACTGACTTGTTCAGAAATGAATACACTTTCGATTTTTGCAATAAAAAAAAAAAATTCGATATCTGACCCCCCCTCATCACATTCAAAGCCCGATTTCTCCGTTCAAAAACAAACCAAACCAAAACAAACAAACAAACAAACAAACAACAACAACAACAGCAGCAACAACAACTACAAGAACGACAACACAATCAGCTCATGTTATCAATGGGAGGATTTTACTTCTATGTTACAAAAATCAGCTTTAAAACTTAAGAGCCATCTTAATGGTGTTTATTCAAAACTTGATAATTTTACCCAGCTTAAAAAATCTGAAAGAATTAACAAATAATTCTCATCAAAGGGGAAGGACGCTGTCTTTATGAGGTGTGGGGGGGGGGGAGTTTGGTTTGACATGCAATACTGAGCCTGCGGCGGGACCTTGTTATGATTTCTGGCCAAATTAATGATGCTCTAGCACAACTTAAAAATACAGGCCTTGTCTGACCTTGGTGCAGATCCCTTATTGTGTCTCTCTCTGTCTCTCTCCCCTATCTCTCTCGGTCTCCCTTTTTTCTTTCGGTAGTCTGTTTTCAAGCCAAGATCTTATTTTATTTCCATTCTGACTTTTGTAAAAGTAAAATAACTCACTTTCTCTCCTGCCCTTCTGCCTATTTCCCTGTTGTTATTTCTCTGGTGTGTGCACCTAGCTTCTTTCGTTCTCTTGTTCTACTTTCTTTTCGCTCTCTGTCTCTTTTTTCTTTCTTTTTTCCTTTATTAATTAATTAATTTATGTTTGCTTTTATTTGTGTTTTGTTATTACAGGCACCAAACGTGTAATTTTTTTTTCATCTTACCATTTGATCATTATCAGATGTTGTTGTCCATCTATTTACCCATCTGTCTTATTTCAAATTCTGTATTTCATGGAGTCGGTCTTTCCTGTCTCGATTCTGTGCCTTCGAGAATGCAGTTTTCATACAGCACTATTTCTAATCCTTTTCTCTTTCATTTTCCTTGTAATTTCACTACAGGTTTTCTCCTTCTCTTCATATCTCTCTCTCTCTCTCTCTCTCGCATCCCGCGTTTTCTCTCTCTCTTTGTGCCCCCACCTTCTCTCCCCCAGTTACTATCTCAAACGCATTCCTTTAACAATTTCAAAACTGGTTTCTTTCAAGGATGTACACGACACTCCTTTATTCGTATTCAAAGACTTAATTCAAAAAACTGCAGAGACTCAAAGAAATAGATTCGTTCAGAAATTTAAGGTAGGTAAGGAACCGAGAGTGAGGTAGAGGGAGAGAGGACAATATGAGACGTGACACGATGGAATCAGGCCCTTGTCTAACTGAGGCGACCGGAGAAATCAGGTGAATATTTAGCAGTGAATGAAGTTCCAACGCAATTTCGTTTTCTTCGCAGAACCCTCTTTATCAATCTAAAAATGTATTTCAGAGTTAAACTTGCCGGGATAGATTGAGTAAAAGCCGTTGTGGGTACCTACTCATGCCCTCCTATATGTGCATTAATTGTGAGGTGGTGAAGTAACCAATCTTGTCCATCATTATTTGCGACGACATTACTTTTTAGACCAAGTGTTGCACGTTTCATGAGGAACATATTCTCTTAGTTTAATTGACATTGTTGTACGTTGTGTATTTATTTATTATTTATTTACTTATTTATTTATGTTTCTAACCATTCCATAAGACGAAGGTTACATTCCACCCAATGTCAAAGTGAAGCACGTTAGGCAATTTCTTTTTCTGCTCAGATTTATTTCATGGATGAGCTAATAACTTACTGAAACAATTTTTATATTTATCTGCCTTTCTTTTTATATCATGGCAAGAGCCCATGTATGCCTTCATAGGAATAAATATAATACGATAATATTCGTTTCACTATACGTATAAGTAGCCCAACTTTGTCTCATGTAGTAGTAATAATTAATTTGTGTATTTATTTCAACCTGTATGTGATTTATTCTCTTCCAGCACTTTAATTATCACATGCTTATTTTAATTTTTTTTTCTTTTCTTTCCATCAGTTGAAATTTATTGCAATTAATTGAGTAGGATTGTACGTGGGAGATTATATTTCATTCGTGCTTTTTATTCATTTGTGTCATGATGTATTCATGTAGAGATATTTGTTTGGGCCTTTCAGATGTTTGGCTAAAGTATTTATAAATGCCGTTTGCTTTGCATTCACTTCAAATACATTGAATATGGCATTTGCAAAATGTGTTAGAGTCTGTTAAAGCTGCTTAACTGCTTCTGTAAAATGCTTTACTAATTTAAACAATTTAGATGAACGATATTCCATAAATTCTGTCATAGTATAACATTTGATTTTTTTTTTTTTTACATTTTCAAGAAATAAAAATGAATTATTTTGTGACATAAAATACATGTCTCGTAGTCAGTCAAAATGAGACGTATGCCTACCTCACAAAAACCCGATTTTAATGATATAATATTTATAAATCGAGGGTAAGATTGATACTGACTTGTTCAGAAATGAATACACTTTCGATTTTTGCAATAAAAAAAAAAAATTCGATATCTGACCCCCCCTCATCACATTCAAAGCCCGATTTCTCCGTTCAAAAACAAACCAAACCAAAACAAACAAACAAACAAACAAACAACAACAACAACAGCAGCAACAACAACTACAAGAACGACAACACAATCAGCTCATGTTATCAATGGGAGGATTTTACTTCTATGTTACAAAAATCAGCTTTAAAACTTAAGAGCCATCTTAATGGTGTTTATTCAAAACTTGATAATTTTACCCAGCTTAAAAAATCTGAAAGAATTAACAAATAATTCTCATCAAAGGGGAAGGACGCTGTCTTTATGAGGTGTGGGGGGGGGGGAGTTTGGTTTGACATGCAATACTGAGCCTGCGGCGGGACCTTGTTATGATTTCTGGCCAAATTAATGATGCTCTAGCACAACTTAAAAATACAGGCCTTGTCTGACCTTGGTGCAGATCCCTTATTGTGTCTCTCTCTGTCTCTCTCCCCTATCTCTCTCGGTCTCCCTTTTTTCTTTCGGTAGTCTGTTTTCAAGCCAAGATCTTATTTTATTTCCATTCTGACTTTTGTAAAAGTAAAATAACTCACTTTCTCTCCTGCCCTTCTGCCTATTTCCCTGTTGTTATTTCTCTGGTGTGTGCACCTAGCTTCTTTCGTTCTCTTGTTCTACTTTCTTTTCGCTCTCTGTCTCTTTTTTCTTTCTTTTTTCCTTTATTAATTAATTAATTTATGTTTGCTTTTATTTGTGTTTTGTTATTACAGGCACCAAACGTGTAATTTTTTTTTCATCTTACCATTTGATCATTATCAGATGTTGTTGTCCATCTATTTACCCATCTGTCTTATTTCAAATTCTGTATTTCATGGAGTCGGTCTTTCCTGTCTCGATTCTGTGCCTTCGAGAATGCAGTTTTCATACAGCACTATTTCTAATCCTTTTCTCTTTCATTTTCCTTGTAATTTCACTACAGGTTTTCTCCTTCTCTTCATATCTCTCTCTCTCTCTCTCTCTCGCATCCCGCGTTTTCTCTCTCTCTTTGTGCCCCCACCTTCTCTCCCCCAGTTACTATCTCAAACGCATTCCTTTAACAATTTCAAAACTGGTTTCTTTCAAGGATGTACACGACACTCCTTTATTCGTATTCAAAGACTTAATTCAAAAAACTGCAGAGACTCAAAGAAATAGATTCGTTCAGAAATTTAAGGTAGGTAAGGAACCGAGAGTGAGGTAGAGGGAGAGAGGACAATATGAGACGTGACACGATGGAATCAGGCCCTTGTCTAACTGAGGCGACCGGAGAAATCAGGTGAATATTTAGCAGTGAATGAAGTTCCAACGCAATTTCGTTTTCTTCGCAGAACCCTCTTTATCAATCTAAAAATGTATTTCAGAGTTAAACTTGCCGGGATAGATTGAGTAAAAGCTTAAAAATTGTAGTTTACTGGCATGGCCTTATAGAGATTAACAAAAGTGATCGGAAATTGTCTCACTAAATTCAGCTGCAGCAGTAGGTCATCCCCTTGTCTTTAATTGCCAATATCTCGTTTTTTTTACCTAAAGTAGAACAAAACTTTTTTAACACAGAAAGAGAAATGAATAATCTACACAGTGATACCAATAACTCCATATGCTCAAAATTTGACAAGAGCCTGATTTCATCGTGTCGCATCTCATATAAGTCCAGTTTGGTCGAACAGTTGACATGATATGGAATCAGCATGGAGAGATGTCCACAGAAATAACTCCAGTAGAACTTTACATTCTAATGTCTGTGGCTGATTACATTTCCGTCTCAGTCGTTCTCATCCGCCTTCACTGACTCTCTTTCTCTTTCTCTCTCTCTATTTATTTCTGTTCTCCACTCTGTCTGTATTTCTCTCTCCCCTTTTCTTTTTCTATTCCTCCTTCTCTCTCGCCCTTCATTTCTTTTTGTATTCCTCAAGTTTTCTATTTTTTGACATATGACACAACAGTGTTACTCACACCTCTCCAC
The DNA here is from genome assembly GCA_039654565.1 of Peronia peronii. Lineage (NCBI taxonomy): Eukaryota > Metazoa > Mollusca > Gastropoda > Systellommatophora > Onchidiidae > Peronia > Peronia peronii. The sequence goes on along the minus strand of JBCEWB010545188.1, from coordinate 11,498 downwards.
ATTATATTGCCAGCCTGTCAATCCCCATTAATGTTCTCTTTCTTTACTTTATCTGTGTATTCTCCTGTTATGTCGTCGGCGCCAGTTTTTGCCCTGTTTCCCGCAAACAATAAATCGAATAAAATAAAACAACAGAAACTAAACCAAAACGTTGTCTCATATGGCATTTAATTTCCCTTTTGTCCCCTCTTTTTCTCTCTCTCCGATTGTCTATGTGTGTCTGTGTGTCGTGTATGTGTATGTATGTTGTGTGCCCGTGTGTGTGTGTGTGTGTGTATGTATGTGTTTTTATGTGTGCTATTCATTCTCTTTCTCTCTTTCTCATTCTCTGAGGGACTCATTGCCCTTTGTCTTTTTACTATCAGAGTTTTTCTCGAAATTGTCTTATACTAACTAGATCTCCCCCCACCCCCCCTCCCCACCCAACCCCCTTCCGAACACCCCTTCTCAAAACTTCAAAACCGGTGTGATGAATAAAACATAATATATATACTAGCCGGCTTCTTCTCTCAGCTTAATTCAGCAGTTTTTATAGGGCTCCAAGAACACATTTATACTTTTTTTTTTTCGGAAATAATGTGAAGCGTGAAAGGAGGACTTGTGAATGTAGATTGGATAATGTATAGGTAGTAGTTACACAGGTAGAGAGAGGCCTGTGCAAAACATTGAACCTGCAGCAGGGCCAGGTCAGAGAGGCCAAACAAAACCGCTCAAGTAAAGCTCAAATTGTTTTCTGGAAAACGCAGTAACTGGTGTTGATCGCGGTAGTTAAAATATCCCATACCTAGATCCTCTCTCCTCTGATCCGGTAAACACAACAGCACCCTGTCGTGATTTATAACAGTGGTTCCCAAAATGGGCGGTACAGCCCCATGAGAGGGGGAAAGGAGGAGGGGATGAAAGTTTCCAAGGGAGCTCTGAAAGATTAGGGGAGGGAGTGTTAAGGGGCCGATGGAGGACTTGAGAATGGCCAGAAGGTGGGGCAATGGCGTTAGAATTAGAATACGTGGAGCATAATCTGCTCGCTTGTCGTACATTACTGTTGTCTAAGTCGCATTAAGATCAATGACTAACTACATGTATGTTCAGTCATATTGAAACAATTAAATGCTATTCAAAACTACGTTCCTATCAACACTATTACTCTTTTAGATGATAAAAGTTAGAACTTCGGGGCATCTGTTTAACGAAAACTCAAGAGAATAAATCTAAAATGAATTCTCTCGATTGATGGTCAGTGCGAAAGTCATCTGGGACTCAAGTGAGCGGCAGTCTGGACACTGACTGATGTCTGCCACTTGCAGCTCCACAAAGTTTCACCTTTCTTTCTCCTGTTCCCTCATATCTAATATTGTTGTTCCTTCTTCTCCCTCTTCTTTTTCTGCTCTCTCTCTCTCTCTCTCTCTCTCTTTTACTTCTTCGAAAATCTCCATCTATATGATATTTTCAGACAGATAATCTTATCTGATGTTCTCATTACATCGCTGAACCTTACATAATTGCAATTAATTTTTGTCCACTACCTTTTTTTTAATCCGATCGATCTAGCACAATCACTATATGCCAAGTGAATTTCCAACTCCGAAAGTTTACAGGAACTTAGTGACTTCTATTATTGGCGACTATATTTAATGGGGAGGGGCGTCCTGGAGGTGATTTTTTTTTAAAGATAGACTATTTTAGCCTTTCCCATCGAATTCGGCATGCTCAAAAATACGGTTGCCATGGCAACGCCGCCATATTTCATTTTGGCCTCTCGAAATTGACTGATTTTGAAATCTATCTCCTCCGTCAAATTTCACCAGAAATAGATAAAACTTGGTGAATATATTGCTTATTATAATATCTAAAAAGTTACATATTTTCAGCCCTCCCTATGGAATAGAAATTTTTCTAGAAAGTTTTGAAAATGCCATGTTAAAAGAAATCAAATTTCGTCGTTTTTTCATACTAAAACCCCATTTTTCTCTAAAATTTAACAACCGAATGGGCCGAGCATGCGTGCTTTTTTTAGTTAGAATCGGTTTCGAAACAAAAATGTAGATAGCAAAAAACTGTCATAAAAACGGGTTTTGGGGAAAACGTCTTTGAAGTTCTTTTTCAGCGAAAAATGGATCCTCACAACAGCACTGTTTTACATACCAGCCCTCTCTCCATGACTTTTCTGTCTCTTGCTGCCGTTTTTCGGCTTTCTGGGCATATCGTTTCTCGAATGTCGTTCCCTACCCCTCATCAATATAAGGGCTTCCATAGAGTAAATACTTGAGGGCATATATTTGCCCCCGCCCCCATATCTTTTTTTGTCCAAACCAAGAGTGTCTTGATCTTTACTAAGGCATATAGTCCACAACTGAGCTCTGAAGCACCAGAAAGAAAGGAAACTTTCGCTACTTATAGGACGTGGAAATTCATTTTAGAACGCTAACACTGATAATCTGCATGATCAGCAGTCTTTTCTTTTCGCCTCATAATGGTCATCCAATGTCCAGCCATGGCACTTGGGTTCACGATATTGCTAGAAGACTTCATAATCAAATGTCTTATGCGCTTTTTGCCTATATATAATCATATAGCGATGATCTACGACTGCATGTAGCAGCCAGATGAAGCCAAATCCTGGTTAACAGTAGGCTAAGCCTACCGTTGAATGACCATTGGTCAAACACGTTAGAATGGATATATCCACTTTGGTATCATTTTTATACTCAGAAAAGGCAGCGCTTTTAAGAGAAATAAAAAACCTAAAATCGCATTTTTTTTTTTAGGAAAATTTATATTATTTCAGGACGCCCCCCCCCCCCCTAAAACTTATTATTTATTTATTGTTACTTCTTATGGCTCTAATCTCTGCATTCCCTAAACGATGCAATCACCTTGTGGATCTTGTTGCATGATGCAGCAGTTGCACAGCAAGAGAGAAAAGAAAATGCAAAACATCGAGCCTGCAGCAGGATCAAGTTTCAGAGACGAAACAAAACCATTCAAGCGTATTGTTCATTTGCTGGCGTTTGGTTACAGTTAGGCCTGTAGTCAAAACATCTCACACCATATTCTCTCTTCTGATCCAGTCGGTACAACAACTCCACTATCTGTCAAGTGAATTTTCTGCTGCTCAAGTTTGCAGTAAGTAGTTTTCTGACTTTCATTAGACATGTATGTATAGCTTTATTTAATTGATTATTATTATTATTGTTACTTCTCATGACTTAACTTATGCAATAACTGAATGTTTCATCCCTCCTTAGTTTGATCTTTTTCTACCTCTCTCTCTCTCTCTATCTCTCTCTCTTTCCTACAAAGCCTTTCACCCACCGAAAGAGAGCTATCTGGGCTGATAATTAGATCGGGTCAGATCCATTTCTCTCTCTCTCTCTCTCTCTCCATTGCTGTCCACTTCTCAAATTTTCGAACACGCTTTTTGTTGTTAATGTATATCTGTTTCATGATAATTTATCATATTCTCTCCTACTACATCGTCTCCACCTAATTGCCTTTCCATGGCGTTTTTTTTTTCTTGGGGGTAAGGAGCTACCTCTCTCTCTCTCTCTCTCTCTCTCTCTCTCTCTCTCTCTCTCCTTTCGTTTCCTCTCAGAATCCCCTCTGCATTGTCATGTTCTGCTACTTTCACACACACAGTCTCATTCATGTCATCATCAGCTTTGTGGATCCGGCGTTAACCTAATTTCATGCCGTTATTATTTTTATTATTATTACTATTATTACTATTATTATTTTGTTTCTTATCCCTTTCCCACTTTCTTTCTCTCTCTCTCTCCCCCTCTCTCTCTCCCTCTCTTCGGCTCCTTCTGCTTCTATTTCTCACATTCTGTTTCATCTGTCCAATGTCTCTCTCTCCTTCTCTCCCTCTCTCAAACAGACATTGCCTGTCTTTCTGTCTTACCCCTTCTCTCTCTCTGAATGTCAGTTTGTATTCTTTTGTCTGTCTACCTTTATCTGACTGACTCACTATTTAAGCCCATCTGTTTGCCCATCCGTTTCTCTCGCTCTCTCTCTCCATTGCTGGCCAGTTCTCCGATTTTCGAACACGCTTTTTGCTGTTAATGTATATTTGTTTCAGGATAATTTGTCATAATATTCTCTCTTACTGCACCCCCCCCCCCCCACAATCTTTATCGCCTTTAGTGACATTTTTTAAAAAGTTTCTTTGGAGCAAGGGGGGGGGGGGGGGGGGGGCTTGTTGAAATATGATTTTCCTGAAAAGAAAAACAAAATCAGATTTTGATGTTTTGTTTTCCTCACAAACGTTCTGCCTTTTCTGGATATAAAAATAACATTAAAAAGTGGATAGACTATGTCCATTCTAAGGCGTTTCATCCATGGTCATGCAACGGATATCCTAGCCCACGGTCACCCAGGATTTGGCTCCTGTGCTTGTAGTTATAAATCATCACTGTGTGACCTGATATAGGCAAATGATTAAAAAATAAATACTGATTATGACCTCTCCTAGTGATATCTTGAGCCTTAATGTCATGGACTGACATGGAGTCACCAATCTGACTTCAACTCACGACGAGCTAGAATAAGTATTCACCAGGCGCTCTAAAATGAACTCACCTCCTATGAAGAGTAAAATTATTATTATTATTATTTTGCTGTCTCAGAGCACAGGTGTGAACTATCTGCCATAGTAAAGTCAAGATGCTACTGGTTTTGCTAGAGAAGAATAATAAATGGAGGTCACATAATATGACCATATATAACATAATATCACATAATAATAATAATAATAATAATATATAAATAGCCTTTATAGGCTGTCAAGAAAAGGGATGTGACTCTATCTAGAAAAAAAAATATATGAACAGAAAGCCAGGAAAATGAAAAAAAGGCAACAAAATCAGGGAGAGAGGACAAGACATGTGTCTGATAAAAAGATTTTTTTAAGGCTAAAGCCGAGAAAAAAAAATTCTTGTCAATTTTTCCCTTGAAAAAAAATCCGAATGTGTTTTTCTGAAAACCCGATTTATTTCTCACTATTTTGCAATTTTTTTTTTCTAATTTCTAAACCGATGGTAATCAAATTTGGCATATAATACTTTCAGAACAAGACAAAAATTGTGCTTAGGTATGACCCATTATGTTCTTAAGTTTTTGAAAAAAGGGTTCTGTTATAAGAAAAAAAAAAGGCAAAATATGAAATTCTGTTAAATAGCATTAAACATGTCAAAATCCCCATTTGCACTCCCCCCCCCCCCCCCCGCCCCCCTCGCCCTTGCCGTTCTTTCCCTGAGCCTCTCTGCATCCCATTTCCCCGGAATCGTGTGCTTAGCGACTCTTTCAGAGAGTTTAGAAAATGTATTTATGTAGGAGAACAACAGGACGGGGGGCTTAGAACGAGTATATATTAAACATATATGCAGAGGTGGGATATCCTGTTTCGCTGGACATTTTCTGCACTCTAACCTAATACCTGACACTGAGCCTGTCGCAGGTCAACTCTAATATCAAATGTCAAACTGCTCAAGCATGGAGCTGTTTATCAGAAAAGCTACCTGACCTTGGTTATGATATTCAGAACATCGTACCTTTATTTTTTGAGGAAAACACGTCACATCTTTGTCAGTGCACCGTTCTATTGATATTTTCTCGTCTATTTATCTACACTATCTGCGTCTTTCGATCCTGCAGATGTTCTGTTTTATTGTTGTTGTTTATAAAGTAATCGCATTCTTTTCTATCTCTTCTGGTTATGTCAAGTCATGAATAAATATTTGAGACACGACACCGTGAAATCAGACTCCGTCAAATTTTGAGCATATGGAGTTATTGGTATCACTGTGAAGATTATTCACGTCCGTTTCTGTGTGTGAAAAAATTGTTGTTTCATCATAAGTAGAAATCGAGATATCGGCAATCAATGCAACTGAATTTAGTGAGAAAATGGCCAATCACTTTTGGTAATCCTTATAAATCCTTATTAGGCCATACCAGAAAATTATAATTTTTGAGCTTTTACTCAATCTATTTAAGCAAATTTAACTCTGAATTGCATTTTAAATTGATATAGAAGGGTTCTGTGAAGAAAAAAAAATTGAGTTAAAAATTCAGTTATTGTCGAAAAACACGTGATTTCTCCGGTTGCCTCTGTTTGACGAGCGCCTGATTTCATCATGTCGCGTCTCATTTTAATATGCTGTATACTACTATTTATATACATCAATGAACTACCTGACCCCCTTATGTCATAATTAGTTATGCATACGCCGTGATTTCAGCCTTCGTCACTGTCTTAGTACATGCATTACCAATTCTTGCCATTGTGATTGAATGAACGTTCAGTTCTGAGGAATGAATGAATGTCAAGGCAGTTCTGAACATCCAGAAATTCACTGCAATGATCAGAAAACATTTTGTCGATTTTGTACAACTGTCCCGTTCAGAATAAATTATTATTTCTGTTTTCTGAAAACAACTAAAACTTTATTCAGGACATAAATGATTGTTTTCTTCATCAATAGATAGCTGGAGTTCTGTTTAAGCCAATTTATTCTATTGTTTTCTACATGGCCTTACGGGAGGCATGGAGGGATATTCGATGGAAATAGTGAATAATCAAACACCAAGTTTAGTCTGATGAGAAGAGCCGTAAATAGTGCTGTAGGTGGATGTTTGTTTGTTTGTGTTGGGGTTTAAAGGCACATCAGCAAGATCACGACTACATTGTGCCAAATGCGGTAAGATACGTTGACACGTCAAAAAGGCTGATCAAAAAGGAAAGAGAGCGGGACAGAAGACAGGAGCAATGAGAGAGAAGAGATATCACTCCTGGAACGTTGAGAATGGCATACTATGAGAGACATCCCACTGCGCCTTCACCGCCTGCAGATGGGAACAGAGGGCCTACTTATAAACCCCGGGTCCCCGAGGCGGGGGATGGGGTGGTTATACTTGAATTTTCGAAAGAGTGGATTAATACTACACAAACGAATACACCAGAAAATTTAGTTTCACACTAAACTTGTCACATCCCAGCAGCAAATTTATGCTCCTTGAGTTATATGAATACCAACGCAGTTAGGATCTGTATCACACGATTCCGTTTATTTGAAGACAGACTAAAGTTTGAAAAATGCTCGAAATAAAGTCACAACTATGATAATATTTATAACCCTCCCAAATATTTATTATCTCTGCTGCATCCCTGAAACGATTGTATCTCTTTCATAGATGTCAATTGTCTTCCTTAGTTTGACAAAACATACTCTGAAATCCTAAACTAAAGCATTGTACACAAAATAGCCATGTTCGATGTTCTCTCTGCACTAACGTTTCCTTACTGCTGGCTGCTAACTTCTCCCCTGCTCTTCTCGCGTTCTACGGGGATTTCCCATACGTGACAAACATTCTGATTTTGCCTTTCGGAGGGGCACAAAATCAAATGTCATCGAGCCTTTAGTATGGAAAACCTAAATGTTGAACAAACTACAGTATTATACAAATTAATATATCCGAATTAATTTAGATTACAAAATAAACTAGCATATTAACGTAAAAAACATCTGTAATAGGGTGAATCGAAGACTTCACTTTTAGGGAAAATTCAAATCTCTGGAAGTAAGCTCTGAAGTTGTAAAGATTTCTCATTCACAACACGTCAAAGAACCGTATTCTTTGGAATCACTTCTCGGGGTGGAAGCATCACAAACACAGACAAGAAACAAAAATAAAATAATAAATAAAGCCAGTAAATTCATGAACATCAAACTGTCATGCCCCGACGACATAATCATGTAATATTTGCATTAAACTTGATTCACAGTAGGCATTCACCTTTTTATATGGATCCATAATTCGTACAAGACCCTACACTCTGATGACCAGAGTTTTAGATGAAAATGGATTCACATGTCAATTAATATTTATACCCTATAGTTCTAAGTACATTCACACTCTTCCTGACATTGTACAGAAGAGAATGGGGAAAACAACCAGAGCGAATCTTCAGCTATTGAAGGAGCTCCGGTCTCTAGGTATAACATTATAATCTCGGTGTAAAAGAAAAACACCCAGACTTATCAATCCGTTGTTTATGGCTACCTGAAAAACTGGAGGCTTCGTAAACAAAACTGTAAAGATCTCACAAAGGGCATTTATTTCAGAAATCAAAGTCAGCAAGGTCAAATCTCATATATACTCCGACAAAAAAATAAACAAACAAACAAACAAACAAACAAACAAAAAACACTAAATATCTTCCACAGGACAGATTCTTCATTTGTTTTACCTCGGTATATGTACAGCTGAAACTGCGGTCAAGACAAACTATTCTACAAATCAATCTCATTATTATTAAAATGTGTTGTTGTTGTTGTTGTGGTTGTTGTTGTTGTTGTTGTTGTTGTTGTTGTTGTTGTTGTTGTTGTTGTTGTTGTTGTTGTTTTCGTCACAGTTGAAACGCTTTCAGTTCTCATTATACTTTTATTTTTCTTTAGTTTAACGGAAACTGTCCCTGACAAGGAAGCCAAAGCAGATCGGTTGACACGAACAACGTCATGAAAATCACGGCTCCCCCGAGATTCTGGCTAGTAGTGGTCATCGTTATGGCTATTGTCATACTTGGCTTGATCGCCGCCGTTATTGCTGTAGCCGTTACCAAAAATAACAGCTCTGTTCCCAAGTCTTGTGGCTCCACACAGGAAACAATCGACACCAGCGAGCCTGCAAATCCTGGCCCATTCCACGATCTCACCACGGCAGAAATCGAGCAACTCCGAGACTTCCTCGAGAACGACCCAAATATCCAAGCCCTGAATGTGGACAACCTTTTCGACCTTGAAAATAGAAGTTACATAGCGGCGATGGATCTTTATCTTCCTCCCAAATCTGAAGTCCTCGCCCACTTGGACAGCGGGACACAGCAGCCTGCTCGCGAAGCTCGTGTGATGCTATTCCGCTCGCGTAGGGAGAACTCCATCATAGAGGAAGTGAGGTGTGGACCTCTAGGCTCTGTGACCTCATGTGAACGTATCGTATCAACAGCCAGAAGAAATCCTGTGGAGTTTGTACTCAGACCAATCACTCTGCTTGAATTCATAGTGTTCATAGCACCCATAAATACGTACCTTGAACAGACGGTAAGAAAGCTTTTACAGTGAATCTTGTATACTTCAATGACGGTATACAAAATTCAGCACTCCTTCAGAATCCCAGATATGTTAAAATGTGCCGGACATGCATGAACATTATTACAATAATCTTCCCTATATCGTAACTGTTTGAATCCTTTTTTAAAAAATATTTTTTGTCATCTATTTATCAGTTTCTAAGATGTTTTCTATGTAATAAGGCAGCCAAACAGATATACAATGTATCATACACAGGTCCTGTTGAGAAAATTTCCAAATGAAAAATCCAGATTTCTCTTGATAATTCCTACGTGGATGTATATAATGTAACATCTGTGCAGTCTGAATTTTGTCTGTAGTTGTGTAAATGGATCTTGTTCACAGATCTGAAGACATGACGAAGTTTGTATATTTCATTCAATGCATCACTTTACAACAATAATGATATCTACAAACCACAATATCGTTACGTTTGCAAACATAATGGCCTATCTCATTAAATATATATATATATATAATTATAATTTTATTTTAAAAGAAATTATTTTACTATTATTATTAGTTTGTTTTTTTTGTTTCTTTGTGTGTGTCTGTGTGTCTGTGTGTGTGTGTGTGAAAACCCGCAAAATTCACCGTTACTTTTAGCTCGGAATTTTCATTTAATATTACAATTAATACATAATAATACATATATATGGTGTATGTTTATAAATTCTGAAATTACATTATAAGAATGTGTGTGAAATATGCCAAAACGCACGAATGACATGGGCCATTTGCATACTAAGATCGGCGATTTTAAATTAATATTCGGTGAATTAGGCTATTTTACAGGTTGTGATTCGTCTGGAAATTAGCAATGTTTACGACAATCAAACTGGATCTTTTTGGTCACTGCTATCCTGCCCTCCATTTCCTGCCTCCTCCTCAGCTCGGTTTCCTGCTGCAAGAGAGTTTCGGTGCCACCATCACAACTTGCGACACAGCCGAAGTTTGCATCACCTGGGATTTCACTCCCATGGGCACAGCGCTCAAGGGTGACTTGAGTCAGCGGCGTGGCTGGATCAGGGGACTCTACGAGGTGGAAGCTCAGTACTTGCACCCTGTAGACTTTGGCGTTTTCCTGGTGGAGGATGCTGGCCGCCCTTATGAGCTAAGAACTGACAAGGTGTGGTACGGAGGGACTCTGTTTGACAGCGTGGACGATTTGGTGGACGCCTATAATAACAGCAGGTATTTTAGACCACGTAGAGAGAAAGTCAGGGATGAATGAATCTGGTACCTGAGGTCCGATTTAGTGGTGGTGCAGGGAAAGCCATTCTCCTCCCGCCAATCGCTGCTTGTCCAAGTTTTCCGTTTTGTTTTGTTTCTTTTAAATTTTTTTTTCTCTCCAAGGCATAGGCACACTGGGCATATTTTGTAATTTTAGAGTAATAATGTGTAGTTTGGCTTTTTCTGCACACTGTAGAACAGTTTTCTGTTGGGAACGTGTGGGGGTGGAGGGGGGTGGGGGTGGGGAGAGAAGGGGGAGGAGTAAATCATGGGAAGATTTATAAGGTAGACACAATCCTTGTCGAGACCCGGAAACGCGGCAGAAATAGAAAGAGCGGCCGAGATGCCGAGATAGCCCCCATCGGGGACTGAAAGTCAAAATTGAATGAATGAACCACACAGTGATGACAGAAATGTGACTAACAGTGTACGTTATGATGTGTCCAACAACAGTCAGGGTTTTTTTGTTTGGTTTTTTTTTAAATAGCCGGAGTTGCTTTGAGAAGAAAAAAGAAAAAAAATATAGTACAACTCCTTGCTCTTTAAATCTAATCTTGCTGTAATAGAGTGCGTTTACTGATGACGGTCCTATATATGATGCTTGGCCTCAGAAATGGAGTGACAATATCTCCCATTTGTCACGATCCTCAATTTATACAATCATCTCTCATCAAGCGCTGGCTAGTTAAACTTTAACAAAGGCAGCCGATTAAAGAACTTTTTATAGTAACCGTGTGTCAGTACTAAAACCAATGCTCTGTTGAATTGTCCCCTAGAATCACAAAGATCAAGAGAGAGCCTCCCACGCGGAGCAGATTGCTCTTTTCCACCATGAATCGGAGAGGGGATGCTTACCCTGAGAATCCAGCGAGACCTCCCAGACTGGTGGAGCCCGACGGCAGGAGGTTTAGCGTTCACCACCAACAGGTCAGATCATTATTCTCAAGTATTTTAACTAAACCAACCGAAAATGGATTGTTTAGAGAAGGCACAGATCTCCTTATCTGCTAGTGCTAGTCACATGGCATACATCACGTAAAATGTAGGGTATAGAAGATGAAGCGATGGAATAGGTTCTCGCGTAATATTGTTAAGTCGGGGGGGGGGGGGGGGGTCTGAAGTTGGGTTTTTTCAAGC
>JBCEWB010545077.1:7731-18684 GCA_039654565.1 Peronia peronii | reverse complement strand
TTAAATCCTTATCAGTCTAACAATATCGTTCACTGTCTATAGTCGGGTACCCATTCAAACCTGGGTGGAGTCAGGAAGTGTGTGTAAATTGTCTTTCCCAAGGACAAAATGTCGGGACCTATCAGGATTCGAACCCGGAACTTCAGATCCAGAATCCAGGGCCCAACCGCCAGGCCACCAACACCACCGAATACAACATCTTCGCAAATTCTCATGGTAAAAGGTCTACAAGAGCAACTTGCGATTAGGGGACCACCTTTTTGTTTTTCTGAATGTCTAAAATTGCAAGACATGGACTGTAAACAGGCAACTAATTCAGTATATTTTAGTGATACAAATAAACACCTTATATGCAGAATTAATTGTGATGAAATCAGAAGACAGTAGGAGCACCTATAGCTATGCCACAAAGATCTCTCCTCTATCTTGTTTGAAATAATTTTGTTATTCCTGGATGGCTTTCAGTCAGTTGCTTGTAACACAGCAATTAAAGGTATATGTATTCAGGTCAGATCATTTGAAAATTGTGATCACTTTATGAGATTTGTGATTGGAGAGAAATAAAATCCAGAAGCTTGTCACAATCCATAGCAAAGGAAATCAGTTAAATAATTGTGCCAGGGTTAGATCATTCTTGGCATTCGGATGTCATCCCAGCGATTTGACTTGGTGATCTCTGCCAGCTATGTTCTTTGCTATTTTGTGGGTGCATTGAGATGATGGACAGGGCCACTGTACTGGGATTTAGGAAGAGGATTTAAGATGGAAAAGTATACTGGGTGAGAGAAACCTCTAAAAGAACCAGCAACCCGACGTCTGCTTGTTGTCATGTTTGGGTTTTCATGAATATCAGAGAATGCAAAGGAGACATCAGCGTGGGTTCTTTGGTGGTCACAGAGAGCTGAAGACAGTTATGGCAATAAGCAAAGCTACCGTTGTCAAGGCTATTAGCTAGTCAGATAATGAAGAATCAAAGCCAAGCATGCCCTGGGCAAAATAATAATTATTCAGGTGATTCAAGAACCGTACAAAGGCACAAATCTGGTAGAGGCTACGAACAATCAAAAAGAGAGAAAAGAGAGAGGGAAATAAAGTGAAATGGACAGGGAGAAATTTGCAGGTTAAGAGAGATAGAAAGAGGACGAAATGTAGGAATAGGGATAATGGAAGTAGTGAGGGTAGAATGAATCCGAGTATGAGATGGAGAGAGAGAGAGAAAGAGAGACAGATTAGAGATTCATACAATATGATCTGGACCAGTACGTGTATGTTTCAAATTTATTCCTTGCAATTTCATATTCCCCGTTATTTTTGTTCTTTTCAAATTCAAATGGATGGCTTGAAGAATGAAAAATATGGAACCCCCCCCCCCCCGAAAAAAAACTCCCAAAACAATAACAAATCAAAACAGTAGTATGTAGGTCATCTGTGGATATAAGACCTGCATTGAACACAGATCACTGGATTTAACTGAATGTCCTCACAAGGACGTACTATTGTGGGATAGACAATGAAAGGGATTGATTAAAAAAAAAAAGAGGGGGGGGGGGGGGAGGGGCGAGGGCGCTGAAGCAGCATACAACTCTAGATGACCTCTGGGCGCAAAAAAAAAAGAACAAAACAAACCTTGTTCCATCACACAGGTGATATGAAAACGACAAGGAAAGGATGCAGAGTAGCAGTAAGGATAAAAAAAAACACTGAAATTAATATAAAATAAATATACTCTCCAGTCGCTAAATGCTGAAGATTATTGATCTTTCTTTGTGGGAAAGGAATCACTCATGCCTATTTGCCCATGTTCTCACTGGTTCTCACTGTCCAGTGCTGCAAAGTTCAGCCCGTTTCTTGTCCAACTTCTTCGTACAGCTTGAATGAAGTGGTTGGTTCTGACATTAAATTTGTGACCTTTGAGGGACGGTCCTAGTGGGATGCATGAACAGTAACCGTTTTCGTTGGAAATCTAGAAACTCTGGATGGAAGGTTTCAAGTTAAAGATAAAAAATCAGAGAAGATACAATGACATAAATAACTACATGTACACAAATAACTAGCCTACAGGTCTGCAAAAATATTATCAGTGTCATTCAGTAGTGCGCAAGTCCAGAGCACACAGCCAATATCTTTGTTATGAATGACATTTAATAATTTGAGAACTATCCTTTTCCTTTCCTTAATAGTTGATTTGACGTAAATCGCACTTATCGCATATGTCCAACAACATGCTTGCAAAATAGCATGTCTAAGTTCAAGGAGGAACTAAGGTGCAATTTGAGTATTGTGCTAATTAGGACTGTGTGCATTCCTGACAGTTTGTCACGTTTCTTTGCGTCAGTGGGTCAGTGATGGCAATCAACGAAAGAAAATGCAGGCAAAAGACATATAAATAACGGAGACAAAAAGATAGATCTATAACACAAAAACGCCACTAAATGTGTTTAGTTTCATGAGATTATTATGGATCACATACTTTCGCAAAGAGTAGGACATAGTGATATTTCCCTTCTTTGAATTGAGGACAGTTTGTTTGGCTGGGGATGTGAGCGAAAGTTTGAATACGCCCCCAGTCAAGGTCAAAGATTTCTTGTCCTTGTATGGAATCAATGCAAAGACGTCAAACAACCGACACTGTGTACGTGAAGTGACTTCCAATAATGTATAATTATACAAGTAGCTGTGTTCGATACTGAGTTTTCACAAGGGCGCAGCATCGCCTTGCCTGTGTATGGTCTGTCGCGATATGTTTCAAATATGTCAAAAAGAAATCTTTTGCTGGTTATGTAGTTTATGCTTCATATTTTGTCTCATCTCTAGTGAAACAATTGCTTATAGGAGACCACGAAAATGTATGTATACAAGCGTATAAAGTCATCATTGATTTGTGATGCAAATGCCTTTCACATGTACTTTTTCAGTTATTTATCTATAATTGTGCTTAAAATAATATCACTATTTCCTCAAAGAACGCGGAGGTGGAGGATCACAGTGATTATGCTATATACATGGATATTTAAGCGACATTACAGTCCTTACAGTTTTAAGATCAGGATCTAGGTCAATTTTGTCAGTTACACAACATGAAAGTGATGCAAAGAACTGATAAATCTCAGGCCGTCCACCCGTCCACCTGATTCTACCCTTCAAACGGCTGAAATTGAGTCAAATGTAAGGCTATTTTGAATTCATTTTCTCAGTCACTGTCGCCGTTTTGATTTACTATTTTTGTTTTAAAAAGAGCAGTTTCTTATAGACTATTTTACAACGCTGTCACTCATTCGTTTCATACTGATTCTTGTTTGCTACCAGATCGTCTTCACTGATCTGACCTTGACCTAGGAACCCGCGGAAGATAAAACCAGCTTTGCGGCAGCAGCCAGATTATAACCGGGGCCAGGTTCACAGCGGAGCCAGCCTATTTATTTGCACGATCAGCAGTAAGACACGTGCCCGCTCAATGCATGTGCAGCCATCATTCTGTCTACTTGTCGCTGTGGGCTGTCGGTGGCGGTCACCTCTTTCCCTCTTCTGTCCGTCTGTGTCTCCTCCCCTCTTCCGCCTCCCTCCTTCCTCCACCCCACCCCAGCCATAAAGACTCATTTTCAATGTCAGCTTCTTCCTTTATTGATCAGGTGAGACGAAGAGAAGAAAAGAAAAAATATTTTTTGTTATATTTGTAACAAGTTATTGTCGTTTGATTTGAAACATGAATATGTTCAGCAGTGTTGTTGGTTTAAGTATATGGAGCTGACTTCATTTATTAAATGTCTATTACAAGTGCGGCAACAACTGGCTGAAATCATTAGACTGCTGCAATTGACACTCAGAACTTCAAATGTTAGTCTAATCGCGGCATTGCACCAGGAATTTTTATGCATGTTCTATGCGGGAAAAATAATACGGATCGAAGGGTTACGTTCCATTCTCTTTACGCCTCTCAACCTCCTGCGGGTGGTGATCTCGTGGATGAGGGGAAAAAGAAGGAGACAGCAGTGGTGGGGTGCAAGGAAATGCGTTTCAATGGTCCAAATTCCCCTTTTTGCGATTCATAGGCGTATGATGTGCGCGTATTGGTGTCACGGTATGGGTACTAAAAAAAGGAATTCCAGAAAACGAGTCGTGAGCCCGCGTGCGCAGATACACAAACACACACAAAGAGACTTCATTTGGCTGCGCCAGTTTGATGACTTGTTTTGTCTCTCGGCCGAGGGAGATTTTAGGGGTAATCCACACGCCAATCCATATTATTTATTTATGTCAGCGTCCTCACTTCTGGTCCTGTTTTATATATATATAAAATCACCCTGTTACTTTTTGCTGAGCGGGAATAAAATAAATGTACATGAAATTCAGGCCATGATTCTGTGAAATAATTCATTCAGCGGAAGATGTTTCTGGAATAAAACGAGAGGCGATGATGTGTAATGTTCCACTGAACAACAACAGAATAGTTGAAATGCCAGCTGTACAGTGTACACGGATTTAGTACAGATATAAAATAATAGCATAATGGTCAGTAATAGTCATACAGTAAAAAAATATCATAATGTCATCTTCTTTCACAGCTTATGTCTAAATTTTGCGCTGTGTCCTTTTCTCCCAATGTTAGTTCGGCATTTTTCATTTGCAGTTATAATTATGTTTAGTTGTATGGGTGGGTTCATATTTTCCCCCCTTTTCAACAACAACAACAACAACAACAGCAGCAACAACAACAACAATAACAACAACAACATTCTTTGATCATGGTGAAATGGGCCAGGAAAACATCACGTTCATTCAGTGTCTGAGGAATCAGATTGTTTCAGCTGTACATACATGAATGTGTTGTTAAAGTATATTGCCAGTCACGCAGTTCATTCACAACAGGCATGAACTTATGAAGCACTAAAGGACACTGCATAAAAACATAATGTCCAATACTTTGAGCCCACTGAGCAGATAGGAGCAAGGAAGTTTCATTCATGATTTATAGACCCAGCGGTCGACCTGTTTCTCGCATTCATGTAATTTATACCAAATGTTGATCGTCTGTGAACATGCGGCATGTTCCAGTTATGAAGAGAATCTCCTTCAAACTGGTATCGCTCTTTTTTTAAAGAATGAATAAAAAATCGGTTTGCAGTTCGGGGAAGGGGAGCATAGCAGGTAGCCTTACACTGCTTACAGAAGCTTGTTTCTCGATGGACAGCATAAAGTTGGAAGATTTATGAACGTATTATGATGGAAAAGATCATCAAAATTAACAATAGTCGTGTGATAGACAGTCAAGGAAGGAACAGTATTTGATTTAGGCCATTTAATGATGTATGAACACAGTATCAGCGCATCCAGTGCAAATGAATTTCTTTTCGGTCATCTGGAAAGTGTCTTTTAAGGGGGGTGCGGATCCTGAGAGGGATTTTGTGAATGTTTGAACTAGGGATATTTTAAGCTTGGAATTCGGATTCAGCGTGTCCAAATTAGAGGAAAAGTGTGGAAAAAAATTTGTTTGGGATCCGGTTGCCATGACAACGCCGCCATGTCGGAATTTGTGTTTTGAAAAGTAGCTGTTTTCAAAAGCATAATGTTCATGGAGTATTGAATGCAACCCTTTGAAATTTTGCACATGAATGACATAGCTCACTGCAAAAGATAATATGCATTTTTTTCTATATGCCATACAAAGTTTGTTATACATTTTTGAAATATGTATACTTGTACTGACGGACGTAAATTTTTTTTCAATTTTCCGCCAAATATCTAATTTTCTTTCTAAAACGTAAATGAAATTCAGAAAAAAAGGTTGTATATTATTAAACCACATGCTGTGGATGATATATATTCAAAATTTGGAGTCAGTTGGTTGAGAAACAAAAAAGCCTTCTTTCACTTTGATTAGTCATAAAATGGAAAGTATGCATCTGGGGCAAAAATACTTAGTTCACACCCTAGAATGATTAATTTCAAACTTTTGTGCATAAGAAGAGTTCAAAACAAACATTTATATCAACGCTCTAGTGTTTTAACATTTTATATCCCATACGGCGGTCATAGATCATATCATTTCGGCATTTTTTTTATATTGCTAACACTTACGATTTTGACCCGTTAGCCTTAGGGTAATCTTCTACTTTAATCGCACGCGATTGTCGACCATACATATAGACACCCCTTTAGTCTGTTTTCAAAAAGTACCCTTTTCACCAACATTCGAGCGTTGCTGCCGTGTACCAACAAAACAAGAAGTTAACAATGCATTTGTCGGTACCTCCTATGTCACATAATCAAAAGAAACCGTATCGTAGCCAGGAGCCAAGAAATGTAATCCGCCATGATAGAGATAATGCCTTACATGGGATGGCACTATGGCACGTAGGAGCCAGGAAGAAGGCGGTCCTTAACATCACTTTGAACTTGAACGTCACTTGGGACAGGGTAAATATTCGTGAACTGCTAACCTGGCTGTCAACAACACTCGGTGTACCTTGCCCTTCTTTAGCTGGATATCAGTAGCTATTTTTGACACTGGCTTTTACATAACCTTTACAGATACCATTTTGTTTTGCTTTGCTCTAAATGACACATGATCTGCTGGCTGGGTGCGGGTTGTGGCCGAAGCCTGTTTAGTTTTTTTTTTTTTTTTGCTTGAGTTTTTCTGCAAGGCTTCATCCTGACCAGAAGTCGGGAGCAGGCGTTTGACGGTGACAGTGTTCAAGTGTTGCAACTTGTGGGTGGCAGGAAGCAGAACAGAATGTTTATATCCACATGTTGTCTCCCGGTTTATCCAGTATTTAAGAGTCATATTTCTATCAGTATATACATTGTGTTAAAATTATATAGGCATACAGGCTTGATTTTATCAAATGAGATGGAAAAAGAAATTTGTCTGGGATGGAGTGGGTGGCGAGAACCCCGAAAAACTGTCAAAGTGACAAGCACTGAACACAAGGGAAAGATACAGAAGACATTTTGTCAAAGCCCCCGGCAGCCAGCGCAGAACTTAGAGAGAACTTCAGTAATTGCATAGCTTGATAGCTCCATTGTCATTTAAGATGCGATGGAGAAATTTCAGACAGAAAATAGCACTGAATTGTCATAACATGCATTCTATTCGTCTTTATATTACCGGCAAGTTGTAAGGTTTCTTAGCAGTGGGAAGATTTTATTAAGGACATCGTCAGACTTTTCTGATTATTGCATTCCATCACTTTCATGTCCTTTTATCTCTCTTAGTCAGGTCTATGTTCAGCTGTTGACAAAGGAAGGGCAGTGTTTGTCTTTAATGTACAGAATGTTATTTGTAGAACTGAGGGGAAACCAGCAGACGCTGAAACTTTGTTCTTGTTAAATATAATATGTCGTTATATTGATGTCTAACAAAGAGAAGGTTTTCTTCATTTTCAGTGAATTTGTTTATTTTAAAAAAAAAAAGGGGGGGGGGGATCAACGTTAGTTTTAAGACAATTTTTTTTCTTTCATTTGACAACTCTCCATCTTCCTCTGATTGATTTCTTTGGATCGTTACACTCGTTTCTTCTTTTCACCTCTGCTCCAACTTTCCAAGCTGTAGACAAAACAAAAAAACAAATAAAATTCTCGTGACTTGAAGCCGAGAACCTAGCTTTGACGCTGAGATGGGGATTTAGTTATGATGACAGTAAAGCCTCATCACTGAAATCACCACAGTTCCTGTTTTAGATACTGATATTTGAGATCTTCTTCCCGTTAGTTCGAGTTACACAACCCATAGCTGGAAGTGTTTTGCCTTTCTCTCCCCCCCCCCCCCTCCTCAGCCGCAGGCATTTAGACCAACAAAATCATCAGGGTAGTCAGCACATTCGCCAGCAATGTCTAATGAGATCAAGACGTTGCCCTTTCCCGTCTGCTCGTGTGGGCCAAATGTGACAACGACCTCTTTGAAGATCAGTATCACCAGTGGTGCACGGACGGCAATCTTACAGGAACAAATCCTCAATTATCCTCTGAGCTTTCTGGAATAAACTTCCCGTACGGTGCGCCAATAGTCTTCGGCTAATCGTTGATGGAATTTCTCTCATACGAAGTCACCCACGCACGAGTAGCATGATCGTTAAATCAAATACTTTTGAGGAGCGGTCCCATCTCTACCTGCTTGTTTATGAGGAGAGACTAGTATTCCAAACAGGTAGGAGAAGCGTTGGTGACTCGCACATTTCCAGTGAGATGTTCATTTGAAAAGAAAAAAAAATGAAAAATATAGTCTCGCATTATCAGTTTCTAGATTTTGGGCATTTGAAGCATGTGAACTACATTCTTTTTTTGTTCACGTGTCCATCATTTATTGTCTCCGTGTGCCTTCGGAAGGCTAGATCTATGTGAACTTTGTGTGCTTCTAACCTGTTTTTAGAAATAGTTATCTCAGTGTACATGACAAGGAGCGTGCAATTTTAAAATTGTGCCAAGTGAAATTTCCATTGAGTCACGTCAAAGGTATTCATAGCCCTTGCAACCGGGGACTGAATAACTTTGAGAAGTATTTATAGCCTGTGTTTGGAGCGATATCATGCCACTTAAAATGAATAGTTCATTATTTTGTGGGTTTAAGTCACGTGCTTACCAGTTACTCCGAATAACAAACTCAACCACGTAACTGAGAAGCCAAAAGAATCAGCCGATTGGAACTGCAGATCTGGAATAACGGTAATAGAAAAACAAAAGTTCGTGCATCTGGATTTGCGTGGATATTGTTTTCATTGATGACAAATATAGAAGCTTAGTTCGGGCATAGAATTGGCTAGTTTGATAACTGTGAGTATTGATTGAGACCAAAAAAAAAACCTTTGCAAACCTCTCATCGATTTTTGTGCATGCAATAGATTATTAGCTTGTTGCCTTAGTTAACTGAATTTGTCAAGGTCATTATTGTTCTTAGAGCTGTGTTGTGTTTTACTAGATGGAAAGGAGAGATGCCATTCGTCTCAACGTGGAATGCAATACAAAACAGAGATCTAACAAAACAAAACAGAATAACAGTGAAAGAACAAGCCAGAAGCATGTATTGATTAACTGAAATTGTTTTATCAGCGCGGAGTGGCGGTTATCTTCACAGGATTTGGTGCTGTCTGCATGCAGCCTTGTGCACGTAAACCGCCACTCTTCCTGTAACCGAACAACACCGCAGTCGTGCTTTTCCACAGTGACAGTTTCAGTGGCAGAGCAGTTAGATCTTTCTGTCTCCGAATTCGTACATCTGTGAATACCTTTCGTTCAGTGAATGCATCAAAGCTGGATTGTTCTTAGAATACCTTAATCCGGAACCCAGAGTGGTTTGTCATTCCATTCAAGTGCCGAACTGAATTATTACAATTACTATTTGCCGACATTTTTGTGTAGTTGTGAATATGTCAACGTTAAAAGGAGGTTCCTGAAAAGTTTTCATCTTCATCGTGGAATGTATTTTGCTATGGTTTCAGTCAGTAGTGGGAGGAAGAGACAAAAAAGAAAGTCTTGACAGCACACATTGAATTGAAGAGAGGAAATTGTGGTGCATGTCTCTGTCAAATGCAGCCTGACATACCGGTAAGCACAAAAGGGCCCTTACTTGTTAGCTCTGCCCGTGCTATTTTTGTTGCTCTGTCACAGCTATTTCTGATCCGAGTGTTTGCACTCTAGCCTATCGCATCGTACCAGTGCAAGCGCTCTAGAATCACGTGACCGCCGGTGTCTAGTAATTGGTTGAAGGTTATGTCGAGTTAAAGAGTGTGCAGCTTGTGAATCATTATTTCATATGCCTGAAATGTGATCTTCCAGTGACTGCGCATAAACTAAAAATAAAGGGATAAATTTGCTACCGGCGTCGACAACGTCGATTTGAAGTCAGGTGAGAAAGACATAATGACATGTATGGATGTTACTTCTCCAACTAGAATCATATAATATGGCAGGTGGATAGGGTGTTTTACAGCAGGCAAGCATGACTTTACCAGAGAATAATATTGCCTTAATGTGATCCCTCACTATGTCAACTCTTCGAAAATGTGTATAAAGCTACTTACCTGTCACGAGTTAATGGAATAAGTAATCGGTCTGGGTTTAACAGGATTATTGATACAAGTGAAATTTAATATGTTTTCTTGCGGCGGTCATGCGAATCAAGAAAACAGAATTTGAACTGTGTGATTAAGTTATCACACAGGTTTTAATTAAATAATAGGTGCCATGAATAAATGGATACAACAATAGATGGAAAACGGAAGTAGAGGACATTGCCTTAGTATCATATTGTGTGTATACTGTTATTTCATCGTATTTACAATGTCGTAAGCTAGTTATTACTGTTATATATATATATTATATTTTTATTGTTATATATATTGTCGTAAGCTAGTTATTATTGTTATATATATTGTCCTTGTGGCTGGATTTGTGTTGACGGGCAAACAATCATTTGATATCTAAATAGCGTATATTAATTTTGTAAAGTTATGACCCGGTATCTTCATGTCTCTGTCACAAATATTACTCTGCCCTGAACCGGCTTTCCACTACATATGCGGTAAATTCTTATATAATCTAAATTATAAAGATATTAGTTGCATCAACATCACCGACGAGAGCAGCAGTATGCCTGTCAAGTGTGATAAGAATCCTGTCAGCGTCAACTGTAGAAATGATACAGATTGAACAGCGAGGGCTAGAAGTTGCTAATGTCACTAAAGTCTTAAATCTTGCAAATCACTGGGTATCTCACAAACACCTGAGACGGTTTGCCAAGATTTAGTGCAGCCAGACGCGGAGAAGGGCACCTTCGGTGCTCGATTGGACGGCAAGAAAGGGAAGGGAAAAAAGTGCTATCGTTAACACTTAACAAAAATAAAGGATTTGGTCTTATCAGAGGCTCACAGTTTTTTTTTTTTTTTTTGGAAGTTGTTAGAATAAAAAGAAGACTGCCTGAATTTAACTCCCCCCCCCCCCAAAAAAAAAGACAACTCCCCC
>JBCEWB010544966.1:0-14062 GCA_039654565.1 Peronia peronii | reverse complement strand
AAAACCGCACTTTTCTTTTTTTTCCCCCCCCCCCCCCCGCTACTGAAAGATAGAAATGGATGAATACATTCTACCCTGCTCACCAAACTGGTTTTTGTCATCTGTGAGCAGTGGGAATGGAGCAGGCCTGTTTGTTTTTGGAGCTAGAAATGATGTCTTTGTATACGACGTATCAACGACGATACCACAAGCTTCTGGTCAGCAAGAAGGGCATACTGCCAATACTGGACTACCCAAATTTATTGCTCTCTACACAGAACACATTGATAAAATTATATCTGTGTGCTTGTCTCCAGATCCAGATCAGTGGATATGTTGCTCAGCTGATGGGAACTCTGTCCGGCTTTGGGATATCCGTTCTCTTGTAACAATTCAGATTCACAATGAGCACAAAGTAATTATGCTTTCAATCTTACATTTGTCATTATTCCATTGCATTAAGCTTATTGTCTATTCGACATACCAAACTCAGCCTTCACTAGTATTTATAACCAAACCCAATCTACCTGATTAGGCAGTGTTAAAAATCAAGCCAAGGTTTCATATGCATAGGAACTTTGGATGGTATTAGTATTCAGTTTTATGGTATTATGATATCGTTAATTTACATTTGTTATTTAAATCTGAGGGGGGTGAGTATTGGGTATGAGTGATTGTGGGATATCAGTGGATGTAAACATAGGATGGGATCACAACTCTTAGCAAGTATTCCAGATTAACATATAAAGACAAAGTAAGTTTCAGTGGGCCTGGCCCCCATCAGTTTTGTTAGAACACATGGTCAAATTACTTGAGTAGGTCTGTTTCACAAGACAGATTTCTACCAATAATGTGTCTATCAAACATAGAAAATGAAAAGATCTCCATACTCAGTGTCAAACTTTGACTTTAGTTGAAACCCTGAGTTTCTGATCGTTGCTAACTTTCTCATTTTTGGCTGGCCGATCATGTTTTATTTTTAATGCAATACTTGCATGATGATTGTAAAAATGTAGGAAAGGTACTTTGGCACATCGCAGAGGGCCGTTGCAGGCTGTCATTCAGCGGTTCATTTCATTTTAGAATAAAATGAAATTGTAGCGTTCAGACTCAGAGATGACAATAGTTAGTTAAGCTATCGTATGTGACAGTTCTAGATTGAAAGTCAGTACTTTCATCTCGCAGTAATAAGGCCTTGTCTGAGAGAAGATTGAAGATAATACCGATGCAAAAAGGGATTCATCCGAGAATAATTTAGATTAAATAAACTGGCCACACCATTCAAAAACTGGTAATGATGAACACCTGGTATGCCGTGACAGGTGCTTCATTTTTTTTCCTCCTTAGCAAAACATTTTAGAAGGTATTTAATTGTAACATAATAGATTGTAAAATGCTTAAAGTCTGTATTGTAGGGGGATAAATGCTGTATTGCTCTCTATTAATATTATTGTTATTATTAATTATTTAGCATTGAAGATGCAGCTATATGCTGCTATTAAAAGGTCATGTGACCAGCCTGCTGCAGATGTTATATAATTTATGGTGCTTGTAGTTGTATGCTTCTGCTGCTTGTTTTGTTGCTTGAGCTTGATTTTTGACAATCAGACTTTTAAAATGATATGATATGTTTATATTTGCAATGCTTTTAACTTTTCGCTAGATGGAACATGCTAGTGATGATTTTCAAGGAACCTGCCTTAATCCAGAGGAAACTTGCAAAGTTCTGTTATAAACATAGTACCAGTAGGCTTTGCTTTCATGTTTTAGCCCGACTTTGCCTACTGAGCTGATAAAATTTTCCAATTTTTTCTTGAAATAGTGTGACATTGCATTACTATTTTTTTAACCATCTTCAGAAGAGACTCAATAAAAGCATTGGGCCTGGGCACTACTAGAGTAATTACTCTATGATTACTATGAATTCTTCTGCCGTACACTAGGACTTAGTAATAAAACCACTGATTATCTACTCCATTCCATGAACATCATCAACACCAAACACTTTTTCTTGGACCTATTTAGGTGCTGAGTTATACTCTCAGTATCTGTTGTATTTTGTGAACAGATCAGGGGTGAAAAAAATCTAATGATAAGGAAAAGGATGATCAGGGGGAGGGGGATGTCATTGGGACTATCGGATATCGCCAGTGGATATTTTTCTCATTGGGTCAAATGTGCCGGTGTTGCTGTCTTTTCTTCTGCATGATGTAGACACCTGCAATACTTGGTACTGATGCTTATATATCTAAGATTCGAAGCTAGAGTTTAGTATTTGGTATTCAGGCTTTGGTCTTCAGTGTTCACTGTTCAAACAAGTACTCAAGTTTTGAGTAATGTGACGCCAGCATGCAGTGTTGATGAATAGTTCTACAGTGAGTAATGTCCAGGGGCTGTATTCCTAAAGTTACACATTGGTGTAGGCTTAGATGTCTATAGTTAGGCATTGTTGTGGGCTTAGGTAGCCATATGGACGACTTGGTATGGGATAACATTTAGTTCCATGTTCATGAAGCCAGTTAACACCTACCCACACATAAGTTGAGCATAGATTCTATAAACTAGGATTGTTATGCAAAGCCACATAACAATAACTAATCGTGAGCAACAATGCATGCATGAATCTGCTTTCTGATCAGCTGTTTCCTTGTGCTTGTGCCGCACTAGATTACGCAAGATGTCCACACAATGATAGGTAAAAAGTAACTATAACTCTGTTGTATATTTTAGCGGTTGGTTTTCATTCATTCCGATGTTGTTAGCAAAAGAGAAGACAGATTGAAATGAAATAAAATATGATTTAAAAAATTAGAAAATAATCCAATGCCACTGAAGTGGCAATGTTAAGAAATAAATTCCCATGAATTTATTTCAGTGAGCCATAGTAATATGATCAATTATAGACTATTTAAAAAGGAAGAAAGGTCCACCATCATTGAAACTTCAGACCTGAGTGTAAATTGTGTACTAAATAATCAGCAGATTTAATCACTTTACGGTATCTGTATCAACAAAAGAGGCAGAGAATAATAAATCTCCAAACACTAACTAAACTTCAGTAAATGATATCATAGGCTTACCATTTCATTTACATGTATTTTCACATTGGCCATACAGATAAAGATGGGGGTGGGGGGGGGAGAGAGGAAGAAAGAGAGAGACAGATCTAGACAAGCAGTGAGCAAGCAGTGTTGGGCACTTTACAGTTTACTTTAAGGGAACGTGCAAACTGTCAAGATATGGAAGAGTTAAGTCATCCCTATTGTTGCGCTGTGCTAAGGCCATTTTCTGCCTAGCTGTAAGTCTGTGTGCACTTCATTTACAGTGTTTAGTAAGATAGATGTCTTCATGTAGCAGTTACACCACGTCATAAGGAGAAATGGTAACTTTATGAATACAGTGTGTACTGTATCAAAAAGTTTTTGTCTTCAACAAATGAAAAGTATAGTGATCTGTTTGTCAGCATGATACCAAAGTGGCATGATGTGTGTTACATGAAGAAAAACAGTGTTTCTAGTTTTAATCACATATCTGTCAATTGAACCAAAAGTAATGGGACCATTTTAACCTGCTTATGATATATTCATTTGAATACCAGCAAGTCCATATGTCATAATTCTGATATTTAACAGAGATAAACCCAATACAGTGTGTACTGTATCAAACACTTGATATCATGAGAACCGTACACTCTCTCCTTCTTTGCATCTACGATGAATTCTGAATTAAAAATTTGGAAATATAATATTTTAAGGAGAGTATTGTAATTTTAAAGTCAGTCAGCAAGATAAAATTGTTCCTTTTTTTGTTAAACCATATTTTGGTAACTTTTACACTTGACAGTTTGTATTACCTGTTATGTCCTATATATAGTACTTTGTTTTTTTTTCTTATGTTTTGCAGAGCAAAGTCACATGTATGACATGGTCTCCTTGTAATCTGGATCTGATAGTAACAGCAAGTGAAAAAGGAGAACTGGGTTTATGGAAGTTACAAAGTAATACTGTTGGAGTCCACTGTCCGGAAAAAGAATATATCTGTTGTTTGAAAGTATCTCCTTATAGCACGTCACAGATTGCTATAGGGTAGGAACTATCATCTTCTTTATTATATAATAAAATGGGAGGATTGTAGAAATGTATGTTTAGTCATAAATATTTTAATGTTGTATCATCTGTTAGGTGATTGAAATAAATGTGGTATTTAATCTTTTTTTTTTTTTTTTTGTGGTGTGCTTTCAAAAATTTCTGAATTTGTTTTAATTTTAAAAATTTTACTGTTTTTTTTTTACCTGGAAGATTAATTAAATCATGCTTTTTTTTTTGGTCCATGGTTTGAGCTTAGGAAGCAGAGTATATCTGTTCTAAATGAAAGAAGAAAAATAAATTGATCATGCCAAGAGGAGAATTATAGAACAGCACAGGACTCACGTAGGAAGATGCGAGAGAGCAGATCTTGTCATAGATTACTTCTTGTTTAACCCTTTGCTCTGACACGCCAAATATTCAGATTGCAAAGTTTTGTCTGATTTTGATGAGCCAAATGATGAGCCTGTTATGTTGTTTTGATAACAAAATTTAGATAAACCCCATTCATACCTGTGCTGTAAACATGCAAAGCTCAACTGCTCACCATTTATTTGCCTTTACATTCTTACATGATTTGAATTAAATGTTTTTCTTTATTTGCACTTATTTTTAGCTTCCTTCTACATAAACAAAAAAATCCCAGAGGTGAAAAAAACCCAAATAATTGGTCCATCTTCAGGCCCATTCCATATGATGTGTGTTACATCTGAACACTACTTTTTAACCCAAGAACCGTGAACCACATATTTATATGACAGGTAAAGCGAATCCCTGCATGTGACGCCCGTGTTTATTTGTGGGGGCTCCTCGTTGCGCTGTGATATTTCTCACCATGTCACTTAAACTTGGGGTTTATTGGCCTCAGTTTTGTCAAATTATCGCCGCGCAGTTCAATAGACACACCTTCACAAGGTAAAGGAAACTTTACCTAATCGAGAAATTCCATGCCCAAAGATGAAATCCTCTTGAACGGAAGAGAAGAACAGAAATCAAAGGCCACATGGCCCATTCAAGCCCTCTCAAGTGGTCTGAAACTACAGTCAAAAGAAGCTACATGTGTATGAAGCGAGAGAATATGAAATACATGCAGTCTCTTTGTTTATACCATACTGTATAATAACTCAGACTCCCTTGACCACTTGACCTGCTCAACAT
This sequence comes from Peronia peronii, assembly GCA_039654565.1. Taxonomy (NCBI): domain Eukaryota; kingdom Metazoa; phylum Mollusca; class Gastropoda; order Systellommatophora; family Onchidiidae; genus Peronia; species Peronia peronii. Next base: position 8,840 of record JBCEWB010544966.1, on the reverse strand, counting down.
GTTTTGCATTGACCAGTGATTAAGCTGTTGAGAGTACAAGTGAGCTATAATTGCTATGAATGAAAGCTCAAGTAGTCTATGTATCTGTTAGTTTATATATCAGATAGCTCTCTTGTGCTGTCACTCTGTGCCATCATTAGATCACTTGTATATATATATTTCTTTGTAATCACTGTTGCCCGGTCAATGTTTGCCGGACTGAACTTATAAGAATAATCTAAGTCCACATGGTCACAGGAATAATAGCTTGCAGTTTACTCTGAGATTCTATAACATAAACGTAAATACACCCCTATGTGAAGTGGTTTCATCCACTACGGTATCTGTATCAACAAAAGAGGCAGAGAATAATAAATCTCCAAACACTAACTAAACTTCAGTAAATGATATCATAGGATTACCTCAGGTTATGCACAAATCTGTAATGGGAATGGTCTGTGGGACGAGGGGTGATAAAAGTGGCATCCTTATGAAATTGACATGTCTTTGTAAATACAATCCCTTTTCCTACCATTAGCTCATTGCAAATATTACTATATGTGAAGAAAGGGTGGAGTTAGGGGAGGGATTAGAGAAAATCATTGGTCAGCAAGGTGGTCAATCTGGGCCTACATTGTGTCACTCCGAAGTCAAGGCGGAGTCTCTATAGTCTGAACAATCAGCCTGAGGTTAAGTACTAGCGCCGAGATCCAGATTGACAAACCCGGCAAGGCGTGCCGCAGGGCGTTTTAGCCCTTAGTCTGGGTCGCAGTTCTAGAGTTAATCTTTCCAACTTCATAAAAGAACTATTCAATGAAATATATTTTATCAAAGATATTTTAATGGCAGAAAAATGATCACTGTTTAAGTTTTTGTCTTCAACAAATGAAAAGTATAGTGATCTGTTTGTCAGCATGATACCAAAGTGGCTTGACGTGTGTTACATGAAGAAAAACAGTGTTTCTAGTTTTAATCACATATCTGTCAATTGAACCAAAAGTAATGGGACCATTTTAACCTGCTTATGATATATTCATTTGAATACCAGCAAGTCCATATGTCATAATTCTGATATTCAACAGAGATAAACCCAAAAAGAGGCATGGCATATATTATATTTTTTTTGTGACGTGTGTTACGCCTTCAAATCTTTTTTTTTGTGTATGGGATCTACATTTTAAGTTTTTGTCCACTGCCTGTCACAAACCAAGATGGCAGATGGTGAAAAAAGCAGGAAATGCTACCTCTGCAACAATTTAGAAAGGTGAGCGCTCATTTTTATTCAATGCAATTTTAATCTATTGCAAGGCATATATGCAATATGCATTTAAAACTAGATTTCACGTTTTACTGGAATTTAATGATGAGAACTCAGGGAACAGAAAAAAAGTCATGCCCTGCTGATTGATAAATGAATGTCAAAACTTATAGTGCAGTATACTGTGAGATCAAGAGAAGACTAAGTGGGAAAAAAGTAGCACACTGCTCTGTATCTTAAACTTAACATTTATCTACAATATTGAACTTTGAACTTTACTTTCATCAGTATGTAGTAGTACTTTGACTGTCCTATGGTCTTCCTCAGGTGCACTAGTAGATGAATGATTGATATTGGGAGTGGCAGTGCATGGGAGTCGATGATGGTATGTTGAGAATATTCTTTGAAAATACAGGGCGTTGGATTGACTAGCAAAAAAATACATTTTTAATCATCATAGGATGCTGCTTCCTATCTTATGTGTATGGTAACTAACAAGTGTTATTTAATATCTTGTTTTCCAGCTCCCACTCCTGCTCAGAGGAAAAAGAAAACTCAGAAAAAAAAGTCAGAGATGATCCCGACATCAAATTCTGAGAAAGGATACACACTGAATAGTTAAGAAAGAAATGGGAACAGGAAATGCCAGCAGACTCAGAGGACTTGAAACTTCATTGCTAGAAGGGAGGTGAGGCACCAGAAAATGCTGGCTCTTAAAGAAGAAAAGGATGTTACAGAAACAGTTCTAAAGACCAATGACAAGCTGAAGACACCACGATTGATATGAAAAGAATTGGATCCAGACACACATTTGCTAGATCAGTCACTAAAGTTTGAACAAGTTTCCGGTGTCTGTATCAAAAGAAATTGCAGCTTTCCACCATGTTGCCAAAAGAGTTGGTGTAAATCTAGCAGAGAAATTGAATCTGCAAAATCAGTGATGACTATTATGTCAAGACGTGATGTGATTGTTCGAAATTCATTAGGTTTCATAGAGACAACAAACTTTATGCATGTTGTACATATGACTGTTCCACATGTCCAGTCAGAGACTGATGAATGCATAGAAAAAAGAAAATCCATGAGATGGAGTGAAGGAAGTGTCTGGTATTAAAAAGATATGATAGCAAACTGGGTCCAGGAGAGGTGACAGCTGTTAGGCTGAATGACAGTATACAAGTTGTCAGTAATGAGAGTCTCTTTGGCTGGAGACAGGAAGTGACGAGAGACAAAGATTTTTTTTTATTAACACTACAAGCAACATTGTGAAGAAGACCTCCACCAGTTCCAGTTGATTCACAGGCCCAATTCAAATTTGAAGACCAAGTACTGTGTTAAATTTTGTGTGTACCACACATCACAACTGCTGTAATACACGTTATGTGACGTGTGTTACAACTTTTTTGTTCAAGTTTACCATGCATAAGTTAATTTTGGATGTCACCTTAAGTTTTTATCAATGTCTGCTAGCAAAGGGTTTTCATCTGCTTCAAATATGTATACTTGAGACAAACATTTTGAAGTAGAGCATGACATGTGTTACATGATAGCTACAATGTTGATTGGTCACTATCTAGTCAAAGTCTGTCACAGTATTTCAAAATTTTATTCATTTTTATGTCAACTCATGCCAAAGCCATTTTACGTTGAATAAAAAAGTAATTTCATCAGTAATTTGATTCCAAAGGGACCAGGCAGATATTGGGTTTTTGTCTCTTTCCATTACAGAAAAAAAAGGCCGTAAGTAAAGAGCTTTGCCAAAAACATAAAACCCACCATGATTCTTTATTGCTTACAAGAATTTTGTCAATGAACCATTTTAGAAAGTGAAACAGGCTTTTGAGTTGATTTTTGTAATTTCATTTTTTCTTGATTGAGTTGACCTTTCATGGAATGGCCTTTAGCTGAACAAATAGTGGTTATATCAACGGTATGACATTACACATACAAGTTTTGCATAGTTACAGAACTGAAGTCCAACTGTTATCCACAGAAGCTTGTGACTAGTTTGCTGCCAACTTACTTTTATTTGTGTGAAAGAAAACTGTTGTCAAGTCATAAACCAGTGTTTTTTTTGAAAATTCTATCTTTTTAATCCATTTTTGTTATATGTATGTTAACTTTTCATATCTGCCAAATACAAATTTTTATGATTTAAATGTCTCCAACACTTAACTTTGTAGTTTTACTCACATTGTCTTAGGTTTTCATAAAAGGCTTGCCTATTTTTTAAGAGGAATGAAGAAAGAGAAGTTAGGCCAAAAACATACTGGTCCGTCTGATTAGCAGCCACCAAAAAGTAGGTGGCTGTCAGAGGAAAACGTAAACAAAGTGAATCGGTCAGACTGTTGCCTTCGTTTGTATCAGGCAAAGTTGAATTTTTAAAAAAAAAAAATTTAAAACCACTTTATAGGCAAGAAATCACAAAATCTTCGCACAGTTGTCTAAGTTTTGGTCGCTGATTTCAAATCTGGTATCAAAATAAACATTTAATAAGAAAAAAAAAGGGTTCCAATTTTTGTGATTGCCTCGGCCATTTTTAGGCACGTGAGTAAAATAAGTCCATCCGACAAATCGAAGAAAATGGAATATGTCATACTTCAATCCGAGTGACCTCTGCCAGTTGGCAACAGTCAGAAGTGACTATAATTACAGCGTCGGTTTTGTCTATATTTACCTTCTTGCACCACTTCAATCCATGTCACCGATTTCTGTCAGATTGTCGGATCAGTATGTTTTCGGCCTTAGATTACTTGAAATAAATGTTATCGTAGTGTGAATAAAATCACCATGTTTATCTGCAGGTATCGAACAGGTGTTGTCCTTATCATTGACACTGTCGGAGGTCAGTCCACTATTTTACACAGATTGCGAGGACATGACGGAGAAATAACATCATTATGCTGGTGTCCTGTCAAAGGAGAAAGCTTGTTTCCAGGTGATACTGTTGGAGAAAGTAATCATTTAATGTAGCAGGACCATTAATGAAAAGAATTAGAATTTCATTAGGAAAAGGCACAGTTTGAGACACAATGATAAAAAGATAGAGATGATTCACAGGTAAGTGAATCTATGGCATATTTGTAAGTGCTTACTATTTGTAAGTGTTTTCTTTTCCCTACAGGCATTAACAAGCAGAGATTTTTGGAAACGTCCAGTATGTGAACTTTCACAGCTATGGAAAAAAAAATGTGTTGAGGGCAATGAGCTTTGTGTTCCAGAAATGCATTGACAAAAATATTATATGAATTTTCTCAAATGAGTATGTTGCTTGAGTGATATGAACAATCAAGCTTCTAGCTTAGCTCTCCAAAATTCCTTTCTGGTGACACTGAAATTCTTGTTTACCATCAGAAATTGCATTTGTTATCCTATTTCAATGAAATTGTTTTTTTAATTTTCAGCAGAAAAAGGATGAACGTTACGTTATGTTATATATACGTCTTGATGGTTCTTTGTTAAAAAAAAAATCCTGTCTTAAAGAATCCTGTCTTCACTTTTGAAAAAACAAAAAAAAAAATCCTGTCTTCATTTTTGAAAAAAACAAAAAAAACCTGTCTTCATTTTTGAAAAGAAAGAAAAAAAAATCCTGTCTTAAAAGATCCTGTCTTCACTTTTGTAAAAAAACAATAAAAAATAATAATAATAAAAAATTGCCAGCAGACTACCTACCCAGCTCCTATTCTATTTTTTTTTATTGAAGATGTGTGTTTGTTGTTCTTTATTTCTTTCCTATTCTACTTCAATATGGCCCCAATTACTATTTTTATTTGCCATATTGTTTTGACTTTTGTTGGTCCACGTTTTTGTTCCTGGTATTCCTATTCTATTGTTCGTGGACCGTGTTAAAAGGTCCTCCCACGAGGGTCTGAGGGTACCGCTGTGTTGTTTTGGTCACTCGCGGGTTCCTTACTATTTTTGTTTGGTTTGTTCAGGTCCCTGTTGTCCCTATCTCCTGCTTTACTTTTCCCTACTCTGTCTACACAAGGATGAGCCCTTCGGCCTTTATTTTCTATTTCTCTGATATGCTTATTTCACGACATTCAATAAACAATATTTATTTGGACAACGTTTATTATATTTACATTATGTACATATTGGGGAATCTCTAGGTTGAATTGGGGTATAGGGTTCTGTCTACCACCTTGCATATCTCGGTCGGCAGAGGACAACGAAAGACTACTTTGTTTCGTCTGTGTCCCCATCTCTCGAGCGATAACACCATGTATTTTACGGATCCACATCTAGGATCAAGGGGGAATAGGTCGGACTACTCGGCTTTGCCAGTGTTCCCGTATCGACCTATCGAAGATACTACAATCTCGTCCCCCACAGATTTCCATGTCGGCAGAGTCTAGAGTCTCCGTCCAGAAGAGCGCAGTGATTACTCAGTTTCATATATGATCGCCCGTCCGGAGACCCCTGGAAATACATAGAGTGCTTTTGGTGTTCTTTCCTTTTCTATTCCCTCCTTCCTCCCTCTCCCACTATTCGTTTATCTTTGTTGTTGTTGGTATTTTACTGCCGGCATGGATTTCCTCCTACTCTACCTCCTTCCCTATCCCTCTCTCTCATTATACCCATTTCCAAATTATTTATTTCTTGGTCCCCTCCCCTTAATTCTCGTTTTGGTTTTTCTATTTCGCCCCAGTTTAATTAGTCGGTCTATCTCCGACCTGGCATCCCCATTGTTGCTTCATCCTATTTGGCAAGGGTTCTTATTTCTATTTTTGTTTTCGTTTGTCTTATTGGCATCTTTCCCAGAGTTTTCTTTAGTATTTGCTTATGCTTCTCGTCTGCTTTTAGTTTAAAGATGTTATTATAGAGTGTGGTCTTCTCCCCAGTTCGTCATTAGCTTTGGTAGGTCTTCTCTTTCATCCTTATAGCTGGGATATTCTAGCATTATGTGGACCATTGTATTAGTTTTTCACATGCATTACATTAAATTTTATCTGGTGGTAGTTTTGGGGCTCCTATTCTTCCTCTTACTATCTCCTGTGTTATCAAATTATTATTTTTGCTCCGTATTTGCGGTTTGAACCTGGCTTCTGGGTAGTACCGCCGCGTATAGTCGATTTTATGGTCTGTTTCCCATTGATCTTGCCAATCTGTTTGAATCTTTTCTCTTATCATACTTTTTACTTCTCCTTTGCTGAGGCCCGCGTTTATGTATATGTTGTCCCTTTGGGAACCATTTTTGGCTAGCCTGTCCACGATCTCATTACCATCTATTCCTGAGCATGCTGGTACTCATACTATTGTTACTCTTCTGTCTTGTTTCCTTAGTTCTGTATTAGCTTTTAGTATTTCTTCTTTTATATCTTCCCTCTCTGTTTTCTCCCTGCTGTCTAGTCCTTTGATAATGGCCATGGAGTCTGTTAAGATCGTTAGATTGTTATGTTCTGTTACTCTGAAATTCTCTATGGCTGTTTTGATTGCTGTTATTTCTGCTGAAAGGATGAAAGAATTTTTTTTTTTTTTTTAATATAGATAATGTGGGCTCTGTCATTGCAACAGCTGGAAGACGATTGATAAAGATATGGAGCTGTACAAGTTGCAAAGAAATCTGGTACAAAAAGTTACCCCAGAGTCAGGGATTTAGGCAAGACTGGCAAGATCCCATGGGAAAGAAAATGTGGTTGGATATATGGTGGCCCCCAGAGAAGCCTGAGTATCTCATTTCAACTTCATCAGGGTAGGTTTATTTTATGTCCATCACTAACCTTGAATGATCTCTTCAGGCCCATTCCATGTGACTTGTGTTACATCTGAACACTACTTTTTCACCTTTCCAGCTTCATAAAAGAACTATTCAATGAAATATATTTCACCAAAAACTTTTTAATTGCAGAAAACTGATTACTTTTTAAGTTTTTGTCTTCAACAAACGAAAAGAACAGTGATCTGTTTGTCAGCATGATATCTGAAGCGGCTTAAAGTGTGTTACGTGAAGAAAAACAGTGTTTGTAGTTTTAATCACGTCTGTCAATTTCCTTAAAAGTAAAGGGATCATTTTAATCTGCTTATGATTTAATATTTTAAAATGATCCTTTTGAATACAAGCAAGTTTATATGTCATAATTCTGATATTTAAGAGAGATAAACCCAAAAAGCGGCCTGACATGTGTTACATTTGTTTTGTGACTCATTCAGATTATTTTTTTGTGCTTGGGATCTATGTTTTAAGTTTTTGTCCACTACCTCAACTACCTGTCGCAAACCAAGGTGGCAAAAGATGAAAAAAGCAGGAATGCTTCCTCTGCAACAATTTAGAAAGGTGAGCACTCATTTTTATTCAATACAGTATGATAATCTATTGCAAGGCATATGTAGCATGCATTTAAAACTAAATTTCACAAGTTTTACTGGAACTTAATGATGAGAACTCAGGAAACAAAAAAGGTCATGCAGTACAGGTGATAAATGAATGTCAAAACTTATAGTACAGGATACTGTGAGATGAAGAGAAGTCTAAGTGGGAAAAAATAGCACACTGTGCTGTATCTTAAACTGAACATTTATCTGCAGTATTGAACTTTGAACTTTATATTCATCAATTTGTAGAAGTACTTTGACTGTCTTATGGTCTCCCTCAGCTGTACTAGTACATGAGTGATTGATACTGGGAGTGGCAGTGCATGGTACTTGATGATGGCATGTTGAGAATATTCTTTGAACATCAAGCATATGTATAATACATGGTTTTGGACTTACTGGCAAAAAAACTACATTTTTAACTGTTACAGGCATGCAGTACAGGAAGGAGAACATTCATTTCAGCAGGCCAGGCGGCTGTCTTAATGGGGATCATGGGGGTCAGATACCTGGAGGCTGGGGAGACAACAGCTGACTGAGCTGATTTATATTCCTCACAGTTACTCAAAGTGTGCCAGTTCCTAAAGCCATACATTGCTTCTATTGCACTCATGCTCTTCAGTAAGAATGTCGCTATAGCCCTGTATAATTTTTATCACTTTATCTTTATTATTTAGGCCGACAATTGTTTACAAAAAAGACCCTTTGTTGGACCATTATTTTTCATAAATCTGCAGACATAATTTGATATAAATATCAGAAACACAACAATGAGTCAATGTGTAATTTGACATGGTGATTCAGAACACATTCTTACATAGACTCACCAAATAATGACACCCGATCATGAAAATTAAACTGAGAAAGAAATTTTTGTTCCTACAGGTATGATTTTTTTTTCCACAGAGCTTAAAGCCCAACATCTCCTGTGACAATCAATTATGTTAATGTAGCATACAGTCCAGCTGTTTTACAATGTTTCTATGCATTTTATAAACATACCATATTTTATAAACACACCATTTCCAAAACAAGACAACCGGATTTGCCTACCTTTCCGCCTTATGCGGGATCATCCTGCATTTCGACACAGTATCCCATCATCCAGCGCCGGGAATAGAAAATCCTGCATTCGGACGAATTCGGATAGTTTATACTAGTTCTTCCGCTTTTCATGCTTTGGCATCATTCTGAATGTGGCCGGAGTATAATTTTCACTCACAGTCCAGCAAGAAAACTGCGAACTCCCGTTTGTTGCTATGGGCAGTGGTCCTGCCTGCCGCCATTG
>JBCEWB010544855.1:0-18685 GCA_039654565.1 Peronia peronii | reverse complement strand
CGTATAAATCCGGGATACGCACTATAAAGAACGTTTCACCTGTTGGATATATACGGGCGGCGCACTTGTAGAGTTAACTGTAAAACTGCAACGCAGCCTAAGGGCTACACCGCCCTGTGGTGCGCCTTGCCGAGCTTGTCAGTCTGGATCTCGGCGCTAGTACTTAGCCTCAGGGTGTTTGTTCTGACTATAGAGACTCCGCCTTGGCTTTGGAGAGACACAATGCAGGCCTAGATTGACCACCTTGCTGACCAATGTCTTTCTCTAATCCCTCTCCTAACTCAACCCTTTCTTCACATGTAATAATATTTGCAGTGAGCCAATGGTAGGAGAAGGAATTGTATTTACAAAGACATGTCAATTTCATATGGGTGCCAGTTTTATCACCCCTCGTCCCACAGACCATTCCCTTTACAGATTTGCTCATAACCTGATGCAATTGCTTGGATGAAACCACTTCACAAAGGGGTGTATTTACGTTTACATTATAGAATCTCAATGTAAACTGCAAGCTATCATCCCTGTGACCACGTGGACTTAGATTATTCTTATGAGATCAGACCGGCTGACGTCGATAGGGCAGCAGTGACTACAAAGAAATATATACAAGTTATCTAACGATGGCACAGAGTGAGAACATAAGAGAACTATCTGATATATAAACTAATAGATACATAGGCAACTTTAGCTTTCATTCATAGCAATTATAGCTCACTTGTACTCTCAACAGCTCGATTGCTGGTCAATGCGAAACTTGTTGAGTGGGTCAAGTGGTCAGGGTAGTCTGCATTATTATTCAGTATGGTATAAACAAAGAGACTGCATATATTTGATACTCTCTCGCATCATAATATAGTTTCTTTTGATTGTAGTTTTGGACCACTTCAGAGGACTTGAGTGGGCCATGTGGCCTTTGATTTCTGTTCTTCTCTTTCCGTTCAAGAGGATTTCATCTTTTGGCATGAAATTTCTCTTTGTTCTATTGGGTAAAGTTTCCTTTACCTTGTGAAAGAGTGTCTATTGAGCTGCGCATACTTATTATGGCGATAATTTGACAAAACAGAGGCCGATAAATCCTAAGTTTAAATGACATGGTGAGAAATATCACAGTGCAATGAGGAGCCCCCACGAATAAACACGGGCATCGCATGCTGGGATTCGCTTCACCTGTCGTATAAATACGTGGTTCGCAGTGCTCCTAGGTTAATCGAAGTTGTTCCACAGCATCTAGTGATTGTTACATATCCTAGACTTCTAAAACCTATTAGATCTGTACGGGCATCAGTGACTTATGTAAATTTAAAAGTTGAAAGAGTTAAAAAAATCTGCTGTCAGTGTTATTATTAGTTATGTTGTCGCAGCACAGAGGACCACAGGTAGGTGTGATCCTGACTGGACGGCGTACACAAGTTGATTTCATTTTGTCATGTCCAGAACTTGGCCACACAGTATAGCCAGAAAGTCACTCGTTTGTAATCGATGGCATAAGGATCTGACTCACAGTCCTGAAATCACACAGGATCACATCATATTATTCTGTCGAGTGTCTAACGCCGCTTGCTATACAATCTTTGAATAGGGATTAACACAAACTTTGATTGTGGCACAGAAACTTCCAGAAATTTACATCCAGGACTAAGCAAAATTTTTGCACATTTCACATGTCAGCATTTTCTTTCATAATTCCATTATTTTGGCACAGGACGAGAAATCCAGGATTTCGAATCTATTTTTGGGTATCTGGAATTTTGCTTATATGGGGAGGATCCCGGATTTTCCAAGAGATTTGGCAAGCTTATGTTGTATAGCATGTTGCTCATACTGTCTTGCAGGATATGGAATATCCTGTGGAGAGGGAAAGTGCTGGCTAACAATGTTTTTAACATCTCTATTACAGAAAGCCATCAAGAATCCTTTGTTCCTACCACTACGAGCACCAAAGTCCCTAGGGTTCACAGCGGTCATCCTGACCTACAACCGAGTGGACTCTTTGTTCCAGGTGGTGCGGCAGGTCGGCAAAGTTCCCAGTCTGGCCAAAGTCATAGTGGTGTGGAACAACCAAGATCTTGCCCCACCACCCAGTGAGTCAGACATTTTATCTTTTCTCATGGACACTTCTTCATTGTTACCTCTGCCCTACCATTCACTGAGACCTTAACTTATCTGCTGCTAAACCATGGTCAAAATATTTCACAATAGTTTTAGAAGACAAAATTAGCAAAAAAAATTTTTTCTTCCACCAAATTTTTTTTTTTACTTCTGTCTTGTTTTTTTTTGTGTGTGTGTGTGTGATAACTGAGGTAAATGGTATGGAGAGGTTTGCTGGACTGTATCATGAGAATGTGTAAGTCTCAGTCAACTGTTGATGAAACTCTTGGTCTCCATTTCAGTGTCTCAATGGCCAAACATCGGCAAGCCTATCAAAGTAATACAGACCAAGTATAACAGATTAAGTAATAGGTAGGTTCAACAGCGGACAGACAACAATGGAGGTATTCCATCAACAACATTTACCAAACCAAAGAGTTAAAGTAATAGGTAAGCTCAGTAGAGAACGCACTAGGTGAGGTTTTCATAAATTAACATTTGACAAACCCAAAGACGTGAACAAGTTAAGTTCAATGGAAACCATTTATAATAGGACTGCTTATAACAGGAAATCACTTGTAATGGGACTGTTATTTCCCTTGTCCTCTCCCACTTTGACATTAGTAAAATATTATTTCTTATAGCAGTAGTCTGTGACAGTCGAATCGCTTATAATAGGATGTCTCTACTGCTAGATGCTCACACCACAGTGCATATGTATGTTTAGTGGTACTCCAAACTTACACAACCTACACAAGTGGATCAAGTACACTGGGAGCAGATCCGCTCACCCATTATTATTTCATCTGCTTTGTTCACTGGGTGCGCTGTATTGGGCGAAGGGATGGGTGGTTGGCAATGACATTAGCCAAGTGGCTTGGAGTAATAGAATAAAGGTTGGCTCATTCATATTTCATATTGGTAAACAAAACAGGCTGAGGTAATCGGCCGACATAAGATTGAAAAAAGGATTTACGTGTGTAGTTTCTAATGTTGGGTATGAAAAATATATATCTTACCAATCATTGACCACTTGGTCCAGTTGACCAATTAATAATGATAGAAATCGATAAGTTAAGTTGCATTTGTAGACACTTTGCAATGTGGAAATCACATTGTGTTACCATTGCTGTGTGCAGTGAATCAAGCAAAATTGAGTCACATCATGATCACTTGGATACAGTGTGATCACTTTGATAACTTTGCTATTCCACCCACCACCGCAGTGAGTATGATCTGTCAGTCCCCATGACAACATCCACAAGAGATAGAACACAAAGGGTTGTCTTTTATTGGGCTCTGGCTGGGTTACTCTCTGCCGAATGTCACGGATGGCGATGGGGGAGAATTAGTCATGGGCAAGACTATCCTTTCACTGGACCAATGCCTTTGTTTGTCTACAGGCAGACAATCACTTATCCCTATCTCAGGCCTTGTTAGTTGAAATGTTGTATGTTAGATATCCACATGGTCAGCTGCTTGGACTTTTCATGACTAACAGTAGTACATTCTGTCACCCTCTTGAGAATAATATGCTGTATTATCCTCATGTCTATGATCTTTGCTGAAACATGTAAAAGTAGAAGAATTCATCAAGGAAGACTATCAATGAAAAATGTCATTCCTGCAATCAAACAGTAGTAAGTTTTTCATTAGTCCTCTATTTCATTGTACATGGGTTAAAACAAGACCATGATGCTGGTTCCAACAATCCTGTGACAATAATGAGGTTTTCACTAGAACTGGTATGCTCAACAGAGAAAACAGAGCAGATGTGGTCATGGAGAATATTTACAAACCAAAGACAACAGGAGGAACAAAAGATGAATTTACCCTTATCAACAAGTGGAAGTCCAGAATAGGTGGAAGGTTTACAAATGAATGGAGATGCTCATCTTTTTGCTTATTCTCTGCTAGCTCAACACACCTGCTATCTTGATCAGATTTTTTAAGTCACAGCTATTTTTTTGTATTTTTCATGAGCATGTTGTTCTCTGCCTTCAGGTTTTATCCATATGATGAAATAGAGACTGAGTGTATTCTGGCACTAGATGATGACATTGTCATGCTAACAGCTGATGAAATGGAGTTTGGCTTTGAGGTAAAAGTCTGTCCCCTCATCCCTTTCATATCCTCCCTGTTTTTCTCTTGTGTCTTTATATTTGTGTATTTTTGTGTGTGTGTGTGTTTCTTGTACTCAAAGAGAAGCCTATCAGCACACAGAATGGTCTTCTACTGTAAACATCATGCTGTAGGACCCCATTTTTCCTTCAGAAACCTGCCAGTGTCATAGTCTGTGTCAGAACTGATCAACCACCACCCAAAGCTATTTGACAGTCAGATTGCTGCCATACATTTTTTGAAAGCTGTTAACTCCTTCACTGCCTCACATATTTCCTCTCTGAGTGCTAAGAAAATTTCACAAAATGGGGAGAATCACACGGGAACTATTTTGCAATTTCATTTCTGTGAAGATTAAAACCCCATCACTACTCTCTTGACATATAACTTATGTCAGAATATGACCGGTGTCAAATGTGCTGTTGACGTTTAGCATACGTCACGGTAAAACTGTTTCACGGTGATGTGCGCTGTATGTCAATAGAACATCAGACCCCAGTTATATTATGACATACCTCGTAGTACATCAACAGAGCAATGAAGGGGTTAAAGCTCAAACTGTTGCTTCGGTGTTTGATTCAGTCTGATGTGTGTGGTGTTACCTTGACACTGGTACTGTGTCTCATGTTTTTGTTGGCGGGCTGGAAGGTACTGGTCAGACGAGAGCATGATTAGATTGACCACCAGGGTCAAAAACTGAGACTTGTGCCCTCACTATCTGCTAGGTGTGGCGAGAGCATCCTGACCGGCTGGTAGGTTACCCTTCCCGCCTTCATTTGTGGCAAAACAGCACCCATAGCTACAGCTATGAGTCTGAGTGGATGAATGCCATCTCCATGGTCTTGACCGGTGCAGCTTTTCACCACAAGGTAAGCCTTGATTGGAGGGCAAAACTGGCTCTCTCTGTCTCTCCCTCTCTCTTCCTTCCTCCCCTCTCCCCACCCTATGTGGGATTGAAATAAATGTTGTCACACATCCACGTCAACTTCACCATCTTGCTCAACACCAGAAAAGGTCTTGAATGACAAATACAAGTATACAGAGAAAGAAATAGACAGAACAGAGCCAACAGAAATTCACAGTGCTGTGACGAAATGAAACAAGGGTAATTATGAAGGGAAATGACTGTAGTTGCTCAGAGTTCAGCCCACAGTCATACACACACAGTCACACACACAGTCACTCACACAGTCACACACACATATTGCTGTGCCTGGCCTTGAGTCAACATGCTGTTCTAAAATCACACAGGATGTTAGTGTGGGGGAAATGTCAGTTGGTGTCAGTGTGTGGGAAATGTCACAGTTGGTGCCAGTGTGTGGGAAATGTCACAGTTGGTGCCAGTGTGTGGGAAATGTCACAGTTGGTGCCAGTGTGTGGGAAATGTCACAGTTGGTGCCATGTTCCGCCTGAGTCAGTTAATGATGTGATGCCAAATGGAAAAAAAGTGATGTTGGAAAGCAAGGCAAGGGGTAGTGTGGCTGTCCCAGTTTCAGACACTTAAATAGTGTTTTATTTGTCTTTTTTTTTTGTTTTGTTTGGTGCATAAATTACAATGTTAAAGTCTTAGCATATGCTTCAGTTAATTTATAATAGCTTGAAAGGCAGTTATCTTAACAAATAAATCATCTTCCATATAAAGTGATACAAGACTTAAGTGAAAGGGTATGGAGATAAGAAAGGAGCTGCATTATTGGGTTGGGGAATAGATTATGTGTCACAGATAGGACGTGTCATGCCAAGTGGTATGTCTTCATCAATCCAATGAACTGTTGATCTGGGCTGATCAAGTGTTCACGTTTGCCAAAAGGACACCCACACTTGAACCTCCTGCACAATCTAAGAAAGCAAATGGTATTTGAGAGTGTTGGTTAAAATATGGGAACGTGAACTAATGGCCATATTGGGGGCATGTTAAAAATTGGGGGGGAACAAGCCATCAAAGATGGTGATTGCTCTCATGTCAGACTTCCCTTGTGTGAGACAGTTAGACTGGCTGTGAAAAGTTCACATTGACAGAGAGGATATTATTGTTTAAGCTGGAAGAATGGGAGAGAAATTGATGATCTGGTGTGGATTTGGAGAAATGTGGATTGGTGTGGTTGTAGAAGTAGGTGGAAGTAGGTTTGGTGAGTTTGTGGAGATGCAGTTTTGTGTAGACCATGTCACTGTATGCCAGCCTGACATGAGGTTGTTGTCTCCTCTCCTCCCCAGTACTTTGCCTTTATGTACACCTATGGTATGCCAGGCAACCTGCGGCAGTGGGTAGACGAGCACATCAACTGTGAAGACATAGCCATGAACTTTCTGGTCACCAACGTCACTGGCAAAGCTCCAGTCAAGGTACGTCTCCACTGTGTCAGACAGTTACGGGACTATGCAGAGCGTTGGTCTTGTCCACAGCTTCTGGTCACTCTTGTCAAACACATCAGACATACATATCAAACATTGTCTTCTGCACTCACCATTAGGCCTCACTGTGATCAGCACGAGCTATAACTAGTCTGTGGTTTGATAAATACAGGTAGTTGGCTAAACCAAGTGCGGGTAGCTGTGGGGTTTCAGACCCTCAGTGATTCTAAGACTTTGCTCGTCCAGCATGTAAAGACTGCTTCAGTGGACAAGGCGGAAGAAACCAACAGTAAGGTTCAACAGCTGAGAAGGCAATGCAGCAGGGCACTGTGGGGTCTAAGGGTATGTTAGAGCACAAGGGACAACACGGCCATCCAATGTAGCTGAGAAGGTCTCCAGGTGTAATGATTCTTCATGCCACTGGACCCAGGCCTTTGACGCTGAGAGGGCGAGACTGTCTCTGTACATAGGCTTTTTCACTTTAATCTCTTTTATGCACAGGTTTCTTTGTGCACAATATCTCAAAGTCCTGCAGTGATGGGGGAATGGTGAAGCAACAAGTGGAGGTGACCACTGGAAGTTGTAGTCATGATCCTGCACGTAGGTGACCCACGGACAAGTGGTCGCTCATCTCTGTACCCGGGGAAGCCAAGACATTCGGACTCCAGAGCCACACGAGAGTCCACTCCTAGATATCTGCACAAAGACAATGTCATCCTTGATTCTCAAGAGACAATCAACAAATACAAATCATCATTGCAAAGTGGAACACACTGGCCAACAGTGATTTAGCACACCTGGAATTGTGGTATCTAGATATGGCTTGGATGTGTGATCTGTGCTTGCTAAGGTGTGCTGGAAGGGGGATCACACTTTAAAGTGGAAATATCATCAGTGTTTTTTCCAGTATGTAGAGATAATATGGCCCAATGACCACAAGGAGTTGGACCATTTGTTGGACATGCTACAAACCATACATTACTTGTCTGATAAAAGCTCATAACTTTCATGAACTGAAATTTTCAGGAGAGACAGAAAACTGTTTCTACCTTGTATCTCGTTATTATAATGAGATTTTATTTTATCTAAAAAAGGAGACTTTAAAGTAATTGTTCAGCTTTGTTGTTTCACTGGCATATGTATTGCTTTATGTGCTACAGATTGGGCCAGAAAAATGAAAAGGGTGTAATTTTGAAGTTATGAGATCATATCACGAATGAAACAGTAAGAAAAGAAGTCAAAATGTAATAGGGCCACATAAGGTCAGCAGGCCTAGCCAAAATGATTCTTCAAGGTACAGTTGAAGGAGGTTGAAAAAGAGGGAGACAAAGAAAAAAATGGGTAGACAACATCAAGGAATGGACAGGCTTGGATTTTGCTGATTCGCAAACAGCAACCAAGGACAGGAAGAAATGGAAGAAGATTGTTGCAAAGTCTGTGATGGTGTCCCAATGACCTCAACAGATTATAGGATAGGAAGGAAGGAAGGAAGGAGTTAGTGCCACAGTGTTTGCAGCCACCTTGTCTGTTCAGCTGTGGACTGTCCCCAACTCAGAGATATGGATAAACACGTAACACTAGACATAGGACTAGCCTAGTGAAAGAAGAAAAACCTAAGCTATACAGCCCCCCCCCCCCCTCCCATTTTTGAATTTTTTTTTGATAAGCTTTTCAATCTCCATAGTGGAGATTATCTCAGCTGTTATTGGTAACCATGTCGGCAAAGTTGATAGCTCTCCATGCGTGTCCATAAACTCACATACCCACATGCCCCGAAGGACACCTGTAAAAACAAATGCCAAAAGGTAAAAGTGGGCACATGGCCTTTATTGTTTTATCTTGAATATTTTGGTGTAGTCCGCCTTCCCCTAGATAAGAGCATGGATGAACAATAAAGAAAATAATTTAAATTATTATTTATGATCATATGTGTTTATAAAATAGGACGTGTAACCATGTGGGGAGCGGCATAGGGCGAAGTGGTCTCACCCCACGGCCGGGTACTTGATGGCACAGGCACACACACATTCTTTCTCGGCGTCATCCGCCGAATTATTGGGTTTTACCCTGGGTTGCACCCCTGCCCAATCATGTATGCTGCTATTTGCTTTCATTTTTGGCAGCTGTTTTGTTTTTTCTTTGCATAAGATGTAATAGAGGTGTAAGTCGGAAATGTTTGGTATCTAACTGCACTTGAAAAAAGCACTGCTTACGAACCTGAAGTCAGATTGTCATCATTTTGACATGACACACAGAATTCACACATTTCAGTCTGGCATCTATCAATTTCTTTGTGTCGCTGATGCCACCAATTGTGATTTTGTTGGCGTATCAAAAAATGCGAGAACTCGGGCAAGTACCAGAATATGGCACCCCTGGATTCAATCTCGCCATTTTGTGGAACATTCTCTTAGTTGAAAGAAAAAAGTGAGTTCTGAAAAAATGATTAAACAGACACTAGCAGATCTTAAATTTCCAACAAAAGAGTTCCCAAGGGCAATGGAAACCACTCTTAAGGGGGGGGGGGGAGGGGGGGGGGGGACGTCCTGAAATATGGATTTTGCTAAAAAAAAAATGCGATTTTGGATTTTTGTTTTCTCTTAAAAACCCTGCCTTTTCTGCGTATAAAAAATGGTTTCAAAAAGTGGATATGTCCATTCTAACGTGTTTGGCGAATGGTCATTCAACGGTAGGCCTAGCCTACTGTCAACCAGGATTTGGCTCCATCTGGCTACTATATGCAGTCATAGATTATCGCTATATGATTATATATAGGCAAAAATGCACAAGACACTTGATTATGACCTCTTCTAGCAATAGCATGAATCCTACTGCCAGAGATGGACACTGGATGACCACTATGAGGCAAAAAAAAACTGCTGATCATGCAGATTATCAGTGTTAGCATTCTAAAATGAATTTCCACATCCTATAAATAGTGAAATTTTCATTTCTTTCTGGTGTTTCAAAGCTCACTTGTGAACTATATGCCATAGTAAAGGTCAAGACACTCTTGGTTTGGACAAAAAAAGATATCGGGGGCACATATAGGTCCTCAAGAACCCAGTTTTTACTCTATTTGAGCCCTTGTAATGATGCGGGGTAGGGAGCAAAATTCGAGAAAAGATACTCCCAGAAAGCCGAAAAACGGAAACAAGAGATACAGAAGTCATGGAGAGAGGGCTAGTATATAAAAACGTGCTGTTTCGAGGCTGAAAACCGAACAAAAAATTCTCCATGTCCATTTTTCGACGAAAAAAAACTTCAAACGCGTTTTTCTCAAAACCCGGTTTTTTGAGTTTTTCACTATCTACTTTCGAAACTGATTCTAACCAGATTTGGTATACATCATTTTCATAACAAGACTAAAAAACGTACATATGTGCGGCCCATTCAGTTGGTAAATTTTAGAGAAAAATGGGTTTTTAGTATGAAAAAACAGCGAAATTTGATTTTTTGTTACATGGCATTCTAAAAAATTTCAAGAAAATTTTTTATTTTATAGGGAGGGCTGAAAATACGTAACTTTTTAGATAGTATACCAAACAATATGTTCACCACGTTTTATCAATTTCTGTTGAAATTTGACAGAGGAGATAGATTTTAAAATCAGTCAATTTAGAGACGCCAAAATCCAAGATGGCGGCATTGCCATGGCAACCGTACAAAAAATCGATTTTTTTTTTCACTGTCTTCCTCAAATTTCAACATGCCAAATTTGATGGAAAAGGTTAGTCTATCTTTAAGAATAAAAAAAAATCATCTCCAGGACGCCCCCTCCTCCCCAAATTACTTTAGGCAAGTTTTAGACAGCTATGGACTATGGTCAAAGGGAGGCAACAGAGAGAATCACAACACTGGAGGGAGAAAAGCTGGAGATGATTAGATAATAGGAAGGAGATTTAACTGTTTTTTGTTTTTTTTTGTAAGCCTCATTTCTATATTGTTACTGCAGTCCTTATGAATTATAATATGAAACTTGTCACCTGATCTAAACTTTCTTAAATTATTTTTTAAAATTTCATTTCTCAGGTTGTCCCTCGGAAGAAATTCAAGTGCCCCGAGTGTGTGACAGAAATGCTGAGTGCTGATACCTCTCACATGGTGGAGCGTTCCGAGTGTATCAACCATTTTGTGCAGCTCTACGGTTCTATGCCTCTCAAGGCAGTGGAGTTTCGAGCTGACCCCGTCTTGTACAAGGACAGATTGCCAGGAGTTCTGAAGAAATTCAATGATCTGGGAACTTTATGATAGCTGAGAGTGAAATAGCTTCTCTTTCCTTCTGGTTCAAAGTCCAGTCCGGATTCTGTAACATTTCTGGAAGAAATCTGGACCTAGCGGGCTAGATGGAAGACTGGCATTCTGAGGGTCTGAGTATGTCATAGGATAATGGTGATATTTGCAAGGGCATCTTTCTTGTGGTCATTGACAACCATTGTGAGTGCAATACTGTATAGAGCTGCTTTCCTTGCGCCCACTGTTTGTTTTGCTTGCCAGTTATCACTTACCTTAGTGCTTGTGTCAGTCAGTTTGTTATTGTTGAAAGTTGCACTAGTGGTGGTTTGGTGTTGGCCGGTGTGACTGTTTTGTGAGTGGAATGAGTGAGTGAGGGAGGGAATGAATGATTGAGGGAGGGAGTGGAATGAATAATTGAGAGAGTGAATGAGTGAATAAGGGAGAGAGTGAGTCAGTGGCTTTCACACATTGAGCCGATTGCTGGTGTAGTGGGTTGAGAAGTTGAAATCTGAGGATTATGGAATTACTGCTGATATCAGTGACAGATTTATCATTTGTCTGCCTGGCTTATTCTCGATTTCTTTTTGCTTTTTGTACATTGATATCTTGGATCTGTTCCACTAAGTTGAGCTGTGTTTTGATTGTGCATGAAGTCAGAGCTGTAGATAGAGTGGAGCTGGTCAGGAGCTTCAGAGTTGAAGCACAGGAGCAACAATGGCAGCCCAGGCAGTGGGAACAACAACAACAACAACAGATACATAATAAGTCAGAACAAGGTGAAGCAGAGTTTGCTGGACAGTGGAGAGAAGAAATGTTCCATTTGCCATGTCCCACATGTGGGTGTGGATGTGTCCAGTACTGACAGACTATGTGTCCAACTTGTGTGTGAGTGTCTGTGTCACAGCTCCAGCCTGACAGTTTCTGCTGACATTGACTTAGCCTCCAGCAGCTCATAGTGTCGTCACACACATCTGATCCCAACATTGGCTCTTTTTGTCTTTAGTCTTGTGCCACTACTGGGGACGTCAGAGGTCAAGTGGGACACTGCCTTGTCAAAAGAGAAATGTTTGGTCCAGTCAGGATCCAGTCACTAGTACAGTCCACAAAACTTTGCCTTGCTTGCTTGTTACTTTTTTTTTTCTTTTTTTCTAATGATTATTCTGTCCTTGCCATGTTCTGGTGTGGTTGGTCAAATTGAGCTATGCCTAAGTTGTGCCTGACATTCTCCTGCAGATGGTTATATCGTGTCCCTGTGTGACACTTGTTTATCTGTCAATTTTCCCCACTCCCAGGCTAAAACCAAAGATTTGCTTTTGTTGTTCCAGTAGTTGGTCATGTCAAGCTCAAACAGAAGAGAGTGGTAAAACCTGAGGCCTTGGCTCCAATCAACTTTCAAGTTCAAAAAAATGCTCAACATCATGTTAACATCTCCGCCCTCTAGAGCTTTACACTTTGTTCATCTCTATCTCTTTGTGTGACATTTTGTGCAATGCTACATTGGCTGGTGATGCTAAGTGAAAGTGGTTAGGCTAGAACTGTCCATCTGGCATCAATTAGATTGTGAATTTTAGCACCTTGAGCCTGTGGATGACACTAGTGATGGCATCCACTCATCCAGCAATGCATGGTCATTATTTTTGTAAAGTTCAACTGTTATTAGTCACTTAGACATATCCTCATTTAGTTGATTGTCGTATCTCACCGCTGTGCATCAATGTGTCTTTACTTTGACCCATGCCAATGGCTTGGTTGGGGTTAGAGGGTCAAATCAGGGTTCACCGCTGGCCCACTAGGGAACGCGAGCTTAGTGTCATGGCTTAGTGAAAATGTGCGGTATTTTAGCACAAAAACGTGCAGTGAAAAAAAGATCATGAAACATTAACACAGAATATAAACACAGAGATCTAATTCTCAATTTTTCTGTGCTATATTTTCAATGATATATTTCTTTTGAAAGAGAAGATAAGGCTAGTTCCAAAAATGGGTAAAATGTAGAGGAACGTGTGAAGGGAAATGTCTGTGAAAGAGTTTCCCATAATTGGTTACTGTTGTATAGACACTGTTGTATTTTCTGCTGTTGGTTGTGTGTGAAAGGAGTGCGTGTACCTCGCTAAATGCCACATTTATTTGTTCTTTGGACTTCTCCGCCAGATCTCGCATTGTTTCCATCATGGCAGAATTTAACTGCTTCTTTAGGCCAGGGATTCTTGTAATGCATTTGCAGCCAATAAATTTCAAATGGCAGCCATCAATGTCTCTTTCAAGATTAGTATTGTGGTAAAGAACAAGTTCAGCCACATACTTATAATAGTTAAAACAGTTTTGCTTCAATCTCTTTTGTCTTATCATTTCTCTTATGATAGCATGTCCTCCACATGCAGGACACATTTCATTCACATGATATTTGTGTTGATCAAGTGAATAAAATCCTCGGTAAGAAAGAATAAATATTCATAACACATGTTGTAATTTAATGACTAGACATAATTCTCATACAATAAAGAACCAATCACGGAGCTTCATTAAAGTAAACAAAAAAAAAAAGATTGTTCGTAGCGGTAAGGAGATATTAATCATTAAATTAGTTATGCACTGCAATTTTAAAGAGAATTACACAGTTTTTGAAGATTTCTCTAGTAGCACAACTACATATTCAAGGAAAGAGAAAAAATGTGAGAATACCCTGGTGGTCACAAGACAATGTTCTCTTGAGATACAGTCTTACAGGAATGTCAAACTTCTGACTTTAGTTGGAATTCCGACTTTTTTAGTCGTTGCCGACTTTCCTACTTTTGGCCACTCAACTGCCGACTTTTGCTCAGTTCACAAGGCAATTGCCGTTTCATAATAATTTTCAGTGCGATACAAGTCCTGCACGATGACACTAATGACAGTGAAACGTCTAGAAAATAGATCTAGCTCTAGTTACACTGGGTGATTATGATGACGGCACTGCATGCGTGACCTTTTTAGTTCTTGGCATGTCCACAAGTTGTGTAATTTAGATCTGTAGTCCTGACAGCCCAGGACCTTGTGAAAACTTGCAAACTTTTCTCAAAACAGTGCAAACTTTGCCAGCATGAAAAGCCTGGAGTTTTCATAACCATCTTAGGTAAGCCATCCAGACCACGGGGAGGGGGAGGTGACCAAAATTTTCTGACTTTTTTGTGAAAACAATTTGACATCCCTGAATCTTAAAATAATGGGCCGAAAATATGATATCGTGGCAAGACTATCAAGCAGCGTGCACCAATCCCGAAATTTGATACGACGGGAGGGAATTCCTATCTGGGGTCCTGTTGACAAGTGATTCATTGCCTGCGGCTGCCAAACTGAAAGCACACTGAGAGCCAGTTTGCAAAGCTGTGACCTGGAGGTGAATAGGTTTTCTGTCGAAGATATCATTCTTCAAATTTGTTTGTACCATGTAGTTCGTACATCTGTGCCATGTAACCCATACCTGGACCTGTATGTGCAGACTCTACACATGGAATGCTAAAGACAAGGTGGTGCATTTCTGTGTTGGTAGTTTACTTGGGATTTGTCTGTTGTGTTTTACTTGGGATTTGTCTGTTGTGTGTGATGCTTAAGGTTTCTATAGACTACTGTAGCCCATGTTGTATATTGTCTATAAAATCAACCAAGGAAGTAAAGAAAGTGTTTTTAATGTTAGCTACTGGTAGCCTGTATGGCGTTTGGTTGGTGGATTTATCTTATGTAGGCTGCCACATATATGCATTGTAGTCACACACACATAGTAGCGTATATCAGGTCAGCCAGTCAAAACTTTGATGAATGAGAGGCATATCTGTGACATGTAAAATTGGAGATTTTAATCTTTGGCATTCATGACAAGAGTATTACTTGTATTTTCCTAGCTCTCTGCATTTACTGGTGATTTTACTAAGTTGGGTTTGTATTTTATGGAATAAATATGGAAGGGGGAAAACTTTGTGCCTTTGTATGTTTGTTTCTTACCAAAACTGTCTATCATTGTTCCTTCTTTCTCTTAACATGATCGTGAACAAATCTTTAAATAAGTTTATTCTCTGATCATATAGATCACTTTTGCATGAGCCATGTTCCAGTACACCTATCCACGAAAAATTCCCCCTCAGCAAAAAAACTGCCACCAGAAACGTAGGAAAAATACCACATAAAGGACAAGAAAAAGGAAAGCTTATTCTGTCTCAAGTATGACTCTTGTGCTCACTTCCCAGGCAGAGACAGATTCAGGTCAACTCAAGTTTCTGGTATGATCCAGTGTCCAGCTAGATCTAGTATACACCATACCCAGATTAGGCTGAAAAGATACTGGCAAATAAATGAAGGCAGCTGAAGGATGAAAAAAGTGATTATAGTGGGCCACTCAAATTGTCGCACCTCCATATGAGTCAGCGAGCGGCAGGGCATCAGTCCTGTGGCCCTCATTTCAACAACATCTCTGTTGGTACATATTTCATTGGCTGTGTTATATAATGCCGCTAGATTCCATTGCGTTAATAAAGACTTCCTCCTCTGATGATGAAAACAAAGCCATTGTTTGAAATAATAATGCGGGACAAACTTTGACAATGTTGACTGTTGGAAATAAAAATGTAGAACCAACTTGGTAGACTACGATTCTAGAGAATGCCAAGGCTAGATTCTAGGCATCGGCACATCTCAGTGACACAATGACCTACATTAGCAACCCTACAATTAAAAAAGGAATTCATTTTTATTTTTGTGTAGAAGTCAAAAATGGCAAATTCTTAACACCCGAAAGTTTTTGAATGTGCTGAATTCAAATTTGGCATCAAAAACACAATAGTTCGTATTTGACTAAGCAAAACCCTGGAAATCCCAGGTGGAGTGTTTGTACCCCCTGCTAAAATTAAAGCACTCACTGATGTTTGTCACTGCTCTACCACGAGATTCGAGAACAGTTGTCACTGGTCCCTGCATTTTTTATGCGGTTTTCTTTGTTAATGGCAGTGAGATGTTCGGAGTGTTTGTACCCCTCTGCTAAAATTAGACGGGGATTTTCAACCTTTTGCTTGGTTGGAGCAAATCTATTAAAGTTATATTTTGAGACCTCAGATTTTGGAATTTCATGTCCTGCTTGAAACTTTTACCACATCCCACTCGCCAAGCCCTGGAGGTTGAAAGATAAACAATAATATCCAGTATGGGGCCATCCGCCTTGATGGACAGAATGTTGCATGCTGCACTCCAATCCGGCTCTCTCCGGACAGGTGGCTGCAAGCTGGAGCGAGTATGATAACTCATCCGTCATCTCTCTATTTTATTTGTAATTGAGGCGTGTCCGATCTTCATCCTTCTGTCTGCTGCCTTCAAACCAGTCTATTTTCGGCCTTAAAGGTCTGCTACAGAAAGACTTGAAGAAGTGAGAGCAAATTTAGTGTGTGAGGGTAAGAGATTCACTGAAAGATCTTGCTGTGGGATCATTCATCTGGGTCAGTTTTGTAGCTGCCCAACGTAACAAGATGACAAACCAGTGAAACTGACCTGTCACTGGGTTGGTTACATTCCATTGCTTTGTCACTGGTGGGTCAATAAAAGTTCACTGTCAATACATGGACAGGCAGATGTCAGCTGTTCTATCCTGCATGTAGGTATAAAAATGTACAAATATGTCAAAATAAACAAAATAGTCAAATAATTTTTTTTTATAACTTTTTATTATTTTCCCATTGCACATTTCCACAAGGCCTGATCTTAACACATGGGTTACACAAAACAACATCACAGATTGACTGAATTTCACAGCAGGTAAGATTTGAACACTGATAGAGACACCACATCACAACAGAGTTGGATCTACATTATACAGCATGCGAAGTTCAAGATCACATCCACCACTACCACATTTTCAGTGCTGACTACAACAGGATTTTAAGTTATTACATTTGAATTGAGCATAAGGAGCACAGTCACATTGATAGAACAGGCCACAAAATCCAGTGGGAGTGGAGAGAAGACAGCATCACAATCTGACTGATTCAACATCAGTGATCACTACAGAAATCTGTGAAGGAAACTGGAGGAAGAACACAGCCTAGGAAGTTAAGTGATAAATAAATAGCTGACCACACTGATCTCTTCAGCATGACCTACTTCAAGCATGTGATAGCCATAGGGAAAGCTCTCACTTTATACACAATGAAATACTGCTAAGTAACTTCCACTTTATACATAAAGTAACTTCTGAGATACTGACATCTCTCAACAAAAGTTAAAGATGTGACATAAATATTGTACACTCCAGCCTTTCATTCATATGTGTGACCAGTGGCAAGGAATATTGTACGTACTGGTACATAACACAATACGTATCATTTAACATGATGGCCTTTGTGTCAGTTTGTTTGTCTCCCCATCATATAAAACACAGGGGGAGAGAAAAATTCAAAACATGGTGGAGCCAGAACTAAATTCAAAACTCACTCACTTTTTATGTGGGAGCCAGGCGGACTTGAAGTCGGAATATAATAATAATATCTATTAAAAAAAACAACAACAGATCTTGTCTCAAATATGTGTTTGTTCTTTGACCATAAAAAACTGAAAATTGTTCTATGTTCAGTCTGCAAATTCCCTTGAGAAAATTGTCAACTGTTGCAGAAAAAAAGTATATGACATGCATAACAGAACACATCACCAGTGTAATAGTAACCTAAAGCTACAATGTAGGCATTTATATATGGTTAGTTAATTTGTTCAGGTTTTGATTCTCATTTACCTCCTGTCATGTTGTGACTATCCTTACATCTTTAGCTTGTCTTTGGGGGCTGGAATTACTCCAAGTAAAAAATTAGACTTTTGCAAGTTGCTACCAGCAGCACTGAACCCAAATTTAAGTTATGCTCTAACTGACAATACAGTCCTAATTGTTACGATTTCTTTACATGATTACTATGAATATTTGATTGTGCAAACCCACAATGCAGAAACATAATCATTAGACGAAAAAAAGAAAGCTCAGCTTCTATGAGAGGTTATTCTTTTCTTCTTATTTAACAGCCAAGGTTGTCCTTTTGATTTTTGTTTGATTCATTCACAACCCCCAAATTCCAAATACAGATTAGTTTAGCCTACTTTTCAAAGCAATGAGGCATATTGCCGGTATTGTATGTTTGGTCATTATAATGTTTTCAACAACAGAAGGAAGACGTAGCCTCTTATTGAACACTCTGGAAAAACTATTAGAAGCGGCCTTGAAAATCACTCTGTTACCACTCTGTTACTCTGTTTGTACTAACTTGAGACCCCAAAATTGTAAAGAAAGAGTTAACAGCTTTGACACTGGGAAAGAAATTAAAAAGTATCCAGACCATTGAACAACTGTACCAAAAGTGCTGATACATCCATTCCTGAGACAGGCTATGAGTTGATTGTTGGGAACCTCCGTAGGGCCTATGGTAGTTGGTACCGGTCAAAGTATAGTTAGGCCAGCATCAACCAGCCCAAAGCCATAACTCTCACTGCAGAAGAATCAAAGCTACAAGTTTCATTTAAATTAAGCATTTTTTAAGTTTTTTTTTTTTTTTTTTTTCATACATACTGGCAAGGTTAAAGTTAAGTGGCTGTTATTATTATTGACAGATCCTGGGTGTTGACAGGCCAGTGTCTGGAGTTCGACTGTCTGAGATAACAATATTGTTCAGAAAAACCAATAGATATTGTGTCCAGTACCCTTTATGTATGGTAGGAGTGGACATGAGACGAGTACTTGTTTCTCGCGAGCAAAGCCTTGATCTTGGCTGCTCGGGAAGTGATCCACTGCTGAGCTTTGTTTTGTTTTGTTTTAGACCTAGAGTTTAACATCACGAGGGGGGGGGGGGGGGGGGGGGGTGGGGGGGGGGGAGGGGGGGGGGGGGGGGAG
>JBCEWB010544744.1:2005-18687 GCA_039654565.1 Peronia peronii | reverse complement strand
CATTACTTTTGCTTTCAACGCAGCCCATATTACTAAGGCTAGCAGTCCAATCATACGAGAGGGCTTGAATTTATGATAAATGCAAAGTTCGAGAACCATAGCGTGATTTTCTTATAAAGGGAAATAATCTTAGAATAAAATAAAATAGTGCCTCATGAGTCATTCGAGAATTGCCTCCCCCCCCCCCCCAAACCCCTGTTAAAAAGTGGAAAACGAACTCTTTTAATCGAACTCATTAGGCTGGTCCCGGCAAATTCGATTTAAGCGGACTCGACTGTAGTAAAAAACATATATATAATTCGAGTGAAATGGAATTTCTCCAAACGTTTTTACAGGGATCTTAAATAGTAAAGAGCAGCATTGTTTGCATGAATAAAAATTACACGAAATGTTAAATCACTTACCTTCCAACTCTCTGGTCTTTGCAAAATATCATTTTCTTTGATATCCAAGACGAACAGAAATGACAAAGCAATCACAGTATTGTCAGGGATAGTCCTGATGCAGTTTCTTTGCATATGCAAGGAGACCAGGCTTGGAAGTTCTTGAAGACATATTGGGACTTCCTCAAAGACATTACTGTTGAGACTTAGTGAAACTAATTCTCTCAAGTCACCAATGTTAAGTGGTAATTCTCTTAAATGGTTCTCATCTAAATTCAGCCAGACTAAGCGAGGAAGACTACAGAGGTTCTCAGGAAATGTTGCTAGGTCATTTTTGCGAAGAGAAAGTTTCTTAAGCTTCGACAACTTCCCAAGGTTGGGAGGCACAGACACCAACTGGCAGTTGACCAGCCACAGACAGCGCAAGGATGATAGGTTTGCTAGGTCATCTGGTAGAGCCATCAGTGGATTGTGAGACGCTGATAAGACTTTAAGTTTTGAAAGATTGCCGATGCCTGAGAAAGTGAAATAAACAGAGACACGTCAACTTAAAGAATAAATAGTAAACTCTCGATCAATCTATAAAATGTACAAATCAGTGAAATGAAATGATTATGGTCAATGTCTGAGAAAGTGAAACAAAGAAAGACATAACAGCTTTAAGACATAACACTTTTAGGTATGAAAAGTAAAACATAGAAAAATGTCTAAAATGTATGTTACAAATGAATGAGATGAAATGAGTGTCTTGCTGAGTCAGTCTGCTTACCAGACACAGACCATGAAATAAAAGAAATTTATTTTATTGCTTTCATATTCCCCACATTTCAGAAAGAATACAAAAATCAATGCAAGAGAAAGAGGAAGAACCACAAATAGTTTAATTTAATCTGATAAACTTGGTGATATTAAAGAGTTTTGTTGTAACATAGACGTGACTGTCGCTGAAGGATAACAGTGCAAAATACTTATATATGTATGCATTCACAGAAGGCTGTGATACAGGAAACCTGAAACCATGTTAAATCTGAAATTACATTAATCTGTTAAGTCCAAAATTACAGACAATTGTAACTTATGGATGCACAGTACCTGAGGGTAGCATTGTCAGCATATTGTTATCCAGTACAAGCTCAGTCAAGTCCATCAAGGAACACAGTTCACCAGGTGGCATCAACAGCTGATTATGATTCAGCAGCAATGTATTGACAGATTTTGCACCTTCTAAACGGCCTGTAACTATTGTCAGTCCTCTGTGACTAAGGTTGATTACTTTACACTTCACATCAATGGCCCTATCTAAAAACTTGTCAAGTTCCCATAACTCCATGGGTTTCTCATTAACAGAGCCTGTATCTCCTATAGACAGAGACATTTTGTCAGATATTCTTTGTCATCCAACTAAAAGACACATCATCTTCCTGATGGGATTCTGTTATCCACATTCCGGCAATAAGATCACTGACTTCAACAGTTTAGATGAATATCTTGCTCCTGAAATGGATAAAAATAAAGAATACTCCACAAAATTCCAATAACAATAATCAACTGTTGCATCAAGACAAGATTCCCCTCTGTCCTGGTCCTCCCCCCTCCTATCCCTTATTTCCCCTCCCTTTCCAAATTAGATTGTCCATGGAAATATTTCACTAACTTATAGCCTTTAATCTGTTGGAACTGGCATAGATAATGATTTATTTTGTGAAATTTTGGCATTTAGTGTGATGATAATCTGGTCTTAGGAGCCCCCCACTATAGCTTTTGGCAACATCAATTATACACCTGAGATTTATGACAAACAAGCTTCACTATAAATTCTTTACCTCTGTTTCAATGAACCTTAGATCTAATTATTATTTTGAATCAATGGCTGTCAACTAGGCTAAGTGAAATTTTTGACAAGTAGATAAAATAAAGTATTAAAGATAAGGAAGTGTGTATTTCTTCATGTTACAGGAATAAATACACATTATGTGTATTTCTTCAAGTGACAGAATGTGATGATGTGACACACAGATTTATATTTTATAACTCCTGGCATAAAGGAGTTCTGGTTGTCAATTGCAACTAATACAAGCATTTTTCTCTCTTATCCAGTCTCTTTCTCTGTCTTTCCCATCACATAAAAACCACACACAGAACTATTGTCATGTAATTGTAATATTAATCTGCAGCACCACGACTGCCTGACCCATCCATAATTTTCTCATTTGCTACAATGAGTGATAGTTCTCAAGCACCCCGCAGTTTTCAATGTTTTAAGTCAGAAATTGTTTTCCCATAAACAAATTGCTATCATAATCTGAGATTGTGATGCTTATTCATCATTGTATGGCAAGTTAGCATGCTCTTTATTCGTCATCACACTCGTAAGAAGATAAATGAATTCTAGGCTTGCACTTTTCTCAGAGCTGACATAATAATGTGTGTATAAACTTCACAAAATCCAAGACTGATGCACTTTTGACCTAAATTTTTATTGATGAAGAAAAGTAAGGAAACAGGGAAAAAAAAACAAAGATTGCAGAGGAGTTGTCTTGCTTTGAAATTGAACTGCCTATCAGAAATTTCCATCAGATCATTATACTCCTTCACGACCTAATGGACAAGTGACTACCATCACCGAGAATGGAAGAGCTTTATCCCCATATGAGACGCCCTTTTTTGTTTTGTTGTTGTGGTATAAAAATGTGTTTTCCACAGATTTTTTTTAAATGTTAAATTCAGCGGGGGGGGGAGGGGGGGGAAGGGGGACAGAGATATGGAAGGAACTAGATCTAGACAAGCCTTAGACCTATATATTTTAATCCTGTCTAGAGCTAACCCCAGTGCAATCAAGGCCTGCAAAAACTTAGATATTTGCACAAATCTTTGTTCTCTACCAATAACAAGTCCGCGATCCAAACTTACTCTATCAAAGCTAACTTCAGTCAAGGATTCTACTTAATACTGTACTTTTCCCGATCGCAGGATCCTGGTTTTTGCCTCTGCTTTGCCGCCAAAACAGGAGGTCTCTCCCCCCTCCCCCCCCTCCACACATACACTTAGTCCCTCCCCCTTCTTCTGACCAAAATCTGCAATCGTAGATAGTAGCATCTTGCTTGCCCAGGTGATGTTTTGCCATCAAGGTATACATGAACGATTCATATCTATTTCTGAAAGAAAGATGTGTATGTCATTACCACTTTCTGCCACATGAATGTATATCTATACACACGATGTATATCTATTCCTGTAACATGAAGACATACACACTTCCTAAAGATAAATCACTCAAAGTATGTTTCTTTGAAAGCACCAAATGTTATTTGGATACCTTTCCAGACTCGGGTCCAGATGAACTTTTTTTGCTATACTGACTGGAGCTATTTTTAGAAACACCCCCGTGGTAAGCACCAGTCACAGTCAACTATCTCTCAACATGGCCATGGATGTGGTTGCCACATTTTCATCATATTCTGAATCTGAAGCAAGGTTTAAAGAATTTTGCAAAAATGAAAATGCTTGTTTTATTAGGGTTAAGATTTGGATTTATAGTTAGAATTTGTGTCCTCAATGGACCAGTTTTCGCCCAGGACCAGCTTTTGCTGCCTGGTGTGTTTTCGTGTTTACATCATGTAATTCAAGTGAATTTTCGACAATAACACAATAGACAAGGCCCTGAAACATGACCATCCAAGTTATCATATTTAGATCGGTTGTTGCTATTCGGACATGGGTCCACTTAGTATTACTTTGCTATTCGGACTTGGGTTTGTTTAACTAAGTGTTATGGGTTTACAAAGTATCCTAGTGGGACTAGTTTTCACTGCATTAAGCACGGTGCAAGAAAATAGACCAAATATAAACAAAAATATAGGAATTAAAGTAAAATTTTCAGTTACATTGGGAGGATGCGTTATTGATAGATCTAGATCTATGATGTTTTCTGGTTTGACTGAGTTGCTATGTTGACCTACATTGCCTCTGCATGAATGGGCTAGATCCGGAGCCTCCGTGGGTATGGTAATGTTTTAGGCTTTGTATATTGTTGAAAATATACTTGAATTACACTGAGAGGACTCTTGATGAATTTGAAAATGCTTAAAACTTAAACTTTATTGGAAAACTGACTCTTTGTGTCCTAGTCTAACCCAGAAAACGAAACAAGGGAAGTCACGCATGCGCAATCACAAAAAAAACACGAAAACACACTAGGCGGCAAAAACTGGTCTACCAAGGAACTTAATCTAACCCTAATCACTAATCCTAATAAAACAAGCGTTTCAAATTCAGAATATGATGAAAATATGGCATCCAAGTCCATGAGAGATACTTGACTGTGACTGGGTACTTATCACGGGGGTGTTTCTAAAAATATCTCCGGGTCCATATAGCAAAAAAAATCTACTTGGACCCGAGTTGGTACAGCCACTTCGATTCAGATTTATGGCAAAATTTGGTCCCAACCTGTGATGGCCTCTCATTTACCCCCTATCTAAGCCGTTCACACAGAGGCTAAGTAGGTCAACACACAGCTCATTTGGACTGCAAAACATCGTGTTCAGATCTATCGATGATGCACCCTCCCAGAGTAACTGAAATTTCTTTTTTCATTCCTAGATCTATATTTTTGATTATATTTGGTCTGTTTTCTCTCACTACTTAAAACGGCGAAAACTGGTCCCACTAGGGTACTAAGTAAACAGGTACCACTAAAGACTAAAGTGATTAAACAGATCCGTGTCCGAAGAGCAAAATAATAAACTAAGCAGAGCAGACCCGTCTCCGAAAAGCAACAGCGAATGCTATTTCTAAAAACATTTTGCAACCTATGGAGCCCTGAATTACTCCCCACCTGCAAAATTCCACTGAGTATATTTCATTTGACATTTACGAAGTTTTGCCAAGTTGAATGTGAATTCTTGATCTTGATCTATGTTCTCGCTTCAATTCCTCGCCAGCAAATTAAACACAGATTCGATTACTTTGTTCTATTTCCTAACTTCCGTTGTCAACATCCGCTAATAACACTGTTTTCGTGAACAATTGATGTTAAACGCACAATGTGTAAATATCTTTTATAATTGAAAATATCCTTTTATATGATATTTTCACATTTAATGTGCAGACTCGCACTCGCTGCTTCCGGGTTTATTGACTCATCTGATGTAGCGGAGTTAAAAGAACTTAAAAGAGGGTTTTAAGAAAATAATAAAACCGTAAGGTAGTTACAGTCCTTGATTAAAAATACATCAGTTTGCGTTACTGATTATGTAAAAGCTGTTTCTTCATGAGGCAATGTATGTTTGAGATGAAAATGAATACTGATGGGGAAAGTAAGAAGAGTGAAACTTTAAAAACTGCATTATAATTATACAGCAGTCAACAGGTAGCAAACAATCAAGAGAAACAACTCTATTGGAACGCATAGGAAGAGTAGGCCAAGCCTAGAAATTTGTTGCATTGTATTGTAACCTCGTCATTGAATTCTACCAATTATACAGTCTGTACAGTTATTTTTGAGGAAAATTAATTCTATTTGTATGTCACTAGGTGGTTCAGCAGTCTGAAGAAGAAAGCTCCTCACATTTTCATTCAGTGTGAGTGGCCAAAGATTAAGTCATTTACTGTGGGACTTGATAGAGTTTATGAGGCAATCTAAATATCGAGGAACGGAATTCTTGGGTTTTTATATTCACAGAATGGTTGTTTTTATGGTTAAGGTATCTAGATTATGTGCGAAATGTAAATGCGTAGAAGTAGAAGAAGCTAATTATATATATCTAGATCAAGATTCAGTCAAGATAACACAAAATAATTAGCTTGTCATGTCATTGTAGAAAATCTTTAGCAGGAAACATGATGCATTAGGGCAAGCTTATGAAGTATGTTAATTAATTTTGCATAACAATACAAAGAGTTTTCAAAGCATATGCCAGCTATGTCTTCAATTCTGTTAGCTTGAGAATAATGATTTTTTGCTTCATTAAATTTTTCAAATTTAACATTGATTGAAACTATAAGAGGATGTTTGCCTTTTCAGTCTTTACCAGCAGATGAAATATGTTCTCTTGCTTTATGTTTGCAGAATTATCTGAGAATTCAACAAGAATGAAAGAAAGTTGATATCAAAATGGCAGATGAAGAAGGACAAGCCCCAAGTTCACCACCACTTCCTAAAAAAGGATCTTACAATATTGACTTTGATGCCCTTGATGACAGCATTAATCCATTTGAGTCAAAAGTTAAACTAGGTTCCTCACCTCCTATATCTTCTGGCATATCAGCAGCATCCAACCTTGATGAAGACTTGATAGATCCATTTAAGCCTCAAACTAAACTTGCTGATTCACCTCCTGGTTCACCGAAGCTGAAACCGCATGCCAATAACAGCAGTCTAGACAATGGCGATCAAGGCCTTGCCTCACCACGTGATACATCTGACTTAGTGGGTGATACTTCTGCAGGCTCCTCAGCTCTGGATGATAGCCTGTCTGGGGATGCAAAAAAGGGTGCAGCAGTTACACCTAAGTATGTTCCTCAAATAATGCAACAAAGTGGAGTTTTTACTCAGATTCTTTTTGAAATGTTGTTAGTTTTAAATTGTCTGTCATTTTTTATCACTTTAAATGTCAAGTTGACAAACACAAATTTGACAGTCATTATGGAGGAGGGGGGAGATTGTGGGTGTGCACCTAAAACTTTTTTTTTTTTTGCCCTCAACCTTAGGTCAGTTTACTGTTTGTATGTCTAATTGACATGTCTGTCTGATTCAGAATATGTCCTTGGAAACTTTGCTAGCCTGCCTGGTTGCTATGAAAATGGCCACAATCTTGGATTTTGACCTGTTTTTAAAAATCTGTCTTCTCTGTCACTGTCAGACCAAATCGTTCCATACATTTCATTTCTAACATCTAATTCCAAAAAAAGTGATTGGAGCAAATTAAAATTTGTTTGTAGTTGTTTGTTTTCAATATCGTTTTTAAAATGCCATTTGTCAGATATCTACAAAATTGGCATTTTTATTCATTAACCGCTTCACTGCTATGCCAGTCCTGTGATATGGTCAAGCCTCGACCACTACTAACCACCATTGGCACTCTGTCCCACCCACTGTGAGCAAGCCAACCAGCACCCGTCCTGTACTTTTCCACAGGCAGTTAGGACTTAGAGGAGCTGACTGTTATTCGGTGTTAGTAATTGTTACATAAACAA
Source organism: Peronia peronii (assembly GCA_039654565.1). Classification (NCBI taxonomy): domain Eukaryota; kingdom Metazoa; phylum Mollusca; class Gastropoda; order Systellommatophora; family Onchidiidae; genus Peronia; species Peronia peronii. Next base: position 11,107 of record JBCEWB010544744.1, on the reverse strand, counting down.
GCAGAGTATACTGGGCTCTCATCGCTTGGTCATCTGTCAGTCATCAGCTTGTGGTCTCTATCAAAAGATTCCGCAGATAGATGCCAAACACTACTCACTGGTGGGTGCATCAGATCAAAGGGGTAAAAGGACTGGTTTGTGGTGAGCTGAGAGAGGTCGTACGTGGTACATCTTTTAGCACAAGAGAGATCACTTTTTGGAGGTATATCATACAGTTCTTAACAGTGAAGTGTTTTTAAAAAGGTTTTCTCCAAAAATATAGGAGGTACAATAAAAGGCCCATATCATTCTCTTCATTATGTCAAGGAAAGTATGTGGCAAAATATGATAAAAATATTTTGATAAGTTCTGGAGGAGATAGAAAAATAAGTCACAGAAATCAAACTTTCAGGAAATTGCAATAAAAACAAAATCTACTGACTATAAAGCACATTGAACAAATTTTAATATCCTTAAAATACAACAATTTTGCTGGGAGGGCATTTTGCAGAGAGGGCATCAAAGTAACAATGGGCCATGAAATATGAAGCTCTTTCTCTCTCTCTCTCTCTAATGTCTTGTGGAAGGTTTGTTCTTGTGCCTCAAAAGTGGTCTTGATGCCTTTTATTTACTATTTAATGAGCTGATATACTCTTTTAGAAACATTTGCTTTTCTCACTTCACTGAACCTGAATAAGTAAGCTCCCAGACCAAAGTCTTGTGACTGTTCTTTTGTTATGGAAATGCTCACAAGACTCGTGTTGAATTCAGCAGTAGCTTTTATCAGTAGAGAAGGAATGAAAGATATGGTAATACATCTTGTTCCTCAGTTTGATAAGGAATTTTGCATAATTTTGACAGTCCCCCAACCTATAAAAAAAATTTGTAATGAATATTTTTTTAATCATAAGAGCATTTTGTAACCTGTAATCTGGTATGAAAATTATTACTCTTTCTAAAAGTACACGAAAAAAAATCAATTTTTTGACCTCAAACAGGGCAATGTAGGTGCCCTCCCACAACTCCCCTCCCTAAGCAGTAATGTGAAGCATGGATAATGTAGTCATTATTGAGCATAGAATTCAAAATTCAACTGCAACAAAGAATTCTACAGGTAAGATTAGCCATGTAAACATGTGAATAATTGAAATTGATTGTAAGGTATGTATATTGGGTTAAGCTAAGTGCATAGTTCAGAAAAAAAAGAAAAAAGAAAAAAAAATATACGTGTTATTAGAAAAAAAAATTACCAGGAAAGACCAACAAGACAAAATTATGTTGCTGTATTGATTTTTTCCAATGCAGGAAAAAGAAAGTTGTGAAGAAACCCAAGGCTCAATCAAAAATAAAACTGCCAAAGAAAGTGAAACCACCACAGGTAAGAACATTAAAATATTTCCCACGCTTGTAACAACTGGTGTTTGGAACAGAAATTTTTCCCATGTATTAAATATTTTCAGTTATAAATGAAAGAGGGACTATCCCTTTAACAGACTCAAGGCTTTTAGAATTTGAGATAGAAGATAAATTGTGAAAAGATATTTTTTCTTGATCTGTCATTAACTTTGGCCTTGCCTGCAAGTCAGCTGCAGCATACTGGGCATTTTCAAGTGTTTTCAAGTATTTACTGAAGCTAGAAAAATAAGATCTTGCCTTGAGTTTTTGCACACACATATACTTCAGTATGTGCTTGTTTCAATGTTTCTTTTTTTTTTTTTTTATCTTTAATAAATTTTTTTTTCTATATCTGATAAAAATTCATCACTTTTTGAATTTTCGTACAAGAATAAGAACATTAGATCTAGATCTACGACATAAATCTATCCGACAATTGAAGGACAAAGTGAGGAATAAAATGTGTTCTTTATCATTTTTTCTGTAATTACGAGGATTGTCTGAAAAGTAAGAAGAAAATGAACACAAAGTAAACATTTCTATTTGGATCTCTTTGAAACTCACACAAGAGTTACTGTGCTCTTTGGCTACTTTTCATTGTAGTCTCCTTGGAGATCAATACCCTTTTGCTAGAAAGTAGATACCCTCCCTAAAGAAATTTGTGTCAAATGCTGAGAACCAATCTCACATTTCTTCAGTGAGGTTGCCATCACAGTGTTGAACTTTTTTCCTCAAGATGGCATCTCAGGGATCCAAAAAGGTGATAATCTGATGGAGCCATGTCGGGACTATGGGGTGGGTGTGGTAAAATCTCCCAACCATAGTGATGGAGCAGGTCTCTTATCAATTTGACATTGTGGGGTGTTGCGTTGTCATGCTGAAGAATGACACCCTTGCTCAGAAGTCCAAGCTTGTTGCGGCGCACAGCTTCTCTCAATCGGTCAAGTATTTCACAATAATGAGCAAATGCATTGTTCATGAGGCAAAATGTCTAACAGAAGGACACATTTAACATCCCAGAACACGGTAGCCATAAGTTTTCTTGCCGAATGCAGTACCTTGAACTTTTTTGTGCATGGAGATGACGGATGCTTCCAGTCATGGAATCCTGTTTTGTTTGTGGCATTGCATGATGCACCCATGTCTCATCACCAGTTATCAAATGTTCCAGAAATCCCACATGATTTCCTTGGAAGTCCCCACCAGCTCTCATTTCAGCTAAAGGATTCTCACTGCCATCACCACCACCACCACTTCGTCTGTACCGATCCAGAAGGTTCTGTAAAACATTGACTTGTTGCAGGTTATGATCCTCTGTCAAGTGTTTTGAACCCACCAAGCCGAAATCTTCCGATACCCCGAATCCACATAGATAATTTCATGAACAGTGCTCCATGAAATTTCAAGAACTGAAGCTGTGTTTCGAAATTTTAATCGGCTGTCTTCTCAGATGAGCTTATCAATGTGACCAATGTTTTGTGAGTGTTTTAAAGATTGTGGGCACCCAGAACAAGATTCATCTTCCCGGCTGATACGGCCTGCCTTGAACCAAGTACACCATTTATATATTTGACTTTTGCTCATTGCATTTTCACCATATATGGTAACAAATTCACTGTTGATTTTGGTAGGATTTTTTCTTTTGCATGCAAAAATGGCACAACTCCCAATCCTCCATCTTTGATTATTCTGCAGTGGGGGCCGCCATATTTAATTTGACATTATGATAGAATGCGTTCAACACTGATGTTGATATTTGGCCACAAGAAAGAAAGTTTAAGCCCTCGTACTTACACTCTGCACAACGTACATTCACAATAATAATCAAGATTAGATTTGAAAAAAATAAGATGGGATATGGATTATAATGATGATGAAGGTCGATCGATAATAAGTTCTCAAAACCAACTTCATCACTATAAATAGGGCTCATGTGGAAACCTTTTGTTTTTCCAGAAAGGAAAATGGTTCTACTTTCAGTTCTTACATTTAGAAATTCGTCAGTTTGTATAGATTTTTGTATAACAGCATCACTCTCCAGGCTCCTTGCATCGACTGTGGAAAATGTGAGGACTTGAATACCTGTCCCATACCTTGAGGCTAGGATTAATATGATTTGGTTATAAATTGCATCATGTGATGATTTAAACAGTGATTTTTATTATTTATACATTTAACTAGACCAGTACAATTAAGAACTGAAATAAGATAGATGTTTAATAACCATTATTTTGTCTGAATGATCAGTACAATATTACCACTCTGTGCGAAGATAGACCTCCTGAATAATAGTTATGAAGCAAGACAGATTCTAGCTCATTCAGGTTTAATGCATATTGTAAAGTAATCAGTTGTATTTGGATATATCTGTAAGTTCTCTCCCACTTTATTCATGTAGCATGTGAGATGAAGACTTTTTACATAATCGGAGAAATTTGAACCTCAGCCCTGCCTGCAAGTATTACATGTACACTCTAAAACGGTTATTAAGAAAACGCTTAAAACGAAACTCGCGTCATTAAGAAATAATCTTTGGGAACATTTTTTTTTCTACGTAATTTGTTATGCTTATAATGAAATAAAACTATAGGCTGATACGAAAACTACCCTTATAACGAACGGTTTTCATTTTCCCGATTGCACTTTTCTTTCATATTGAGCTTAAGCAAGACTAAGCTCAGGTACCGGACCAGTTTCTCCCAACAAGGAAATTGTCCGTGAGCGCGTCTAGTACCAAGTATCGGTGCACGCAATGTGCTGTACTGCCCAACAATATGACACAAGCCCCAACAAAGAAATCGTCCGTGAGCGCGTCAAGTACCGGAGCACGCAGTGTGCTGTACTTTCCAGTAGTATGACTCAAGAAAGGTAAGGCCTGAGGCACAAGCATGTAGAAATCATGCACCTGTCGTCCCCCATTTCACATCTCACCCATCGCTTGTGTTTGGTGGACCCTGAGAGGGTGTCGCATATTATGTGCATGTGTGAGGTGATTACGATTTTGTTGTTATTTATAACCACAACCACGGTATCAGAGGATGGATTGGCCTTTGTCTTTTCAATCATACACTGTGCACACTTTCACTTAAGGTAGCAGCGCGGTTCCATCGAAGCAATCTTTCGTTTGCTTCAGGTCTTCAGTCAGGGGTGGTAATTTGGTAATTAAACTTGCATCCAAGGAGTGCGTCCCCTGTTTCAATTTAATCTCTTCGGATATAACAAAATAGCGATAGAATGAAATGATTTCCATTCCCCGCAAATTTCGTTTTAACCGTTTTAGAGTGTATATTATTAATATTAAATAGAACAAATTGAACACATGTATGAATGAATTTATTCATTCACCTCTTCCATCTTTATAGGATAATGGTGGAGATGTACAGATTTTCATACCAGGTTTAGAGGACAATGATGCCCAAGGAGGTGGAGAAAGCATAGCTGAAAATCCACCTGCAGCAGTAGAAGTTCAAGATGCCCCACTGCCAGAGAAGATAGACACACCTGAACCGACGGGAAAGGGAAAAGTGAAAGGTTCCAAGGGGGCAAAGAACACTGCCCAGGAAAGTACAGAGAGCATGGCTGAAAATCTGTCTGCTGTAAGGGAATTCTCAGAGCTTCCACTGTCAGAGGAGAATTTGCAAATAGCAGAACCCAAAGCAAAAGCAAAAGGCAAAGGATCTAAAGGAGGCAAGAAAAAAGTTCCTGTGAATGAAGTCGAAGAAGATGAACCTCACGATGCTGCGCCAGAGGCTATGGTCTCGAGTTCTGAGATTGATCACCAGTTTGTGGATCATGATGACATTGATGAAACAGAACTCGCTAATGAAGGATTTGCCCCATCTGTTGGAGGTAAATGTTGTGGCAAATTTGATAACTTAAAACGTGTGTAGACAGAAATCATGGTCACCAAAATGTTGTATACATTTACTAAATGAATTACCAGAGTTAGTTCTCTTAGTTCATCATTCATGAAACCATGAACTAAAATCTGTGGCACAAAAAATATTTATTTAAAAAAAAAATCTTTCTTATGTCCTATTAATGTTTACAATCATTTCTTCCAACTGTCAGCCAGTATTTTAGTAAAGCCATCTGCCACTTGACTGTCTTCATTAAAAATTTTTGTTTGTTATTTTTTATGGGGAAACTATCAATCATAGGATTTTAGAAAATGTAAGCTCATGAATGACCTTTTAACAGTTTCTTTTTTTCAAGGTTATTATTGTTCTCCTTTCTTACTTGAATCTGTAGCATTTGATGGAGCTGGTGACTGGGACATGCTTCAGAAATTTGGTGGAGGAGGAGAGGTAAGTGATATGACAATCTGATCTTTTTGGTCTGTGTGAAAATATTATGTGCACTATACCCATGTGTGCGGTACCCTTTCATTTCTTTCCTCTTCTCTCTCTCCTTCAGTTTTAGGGGGAATGTATGGCAATATATGATGACTTGGGAAGTGAAATTGTCTAGTCATTCCTTTGACCTATGGACACTTCTTGAAAATTCTCATTCTCAAAGACACAGGAAAGAGTGGATTGTTCCTACTTTACAGCAAGAGTAGAGGGAATCTCTTATGTAGATTTTGCCAGCATCTATCTCTGAATTTTGTTTTATTTTGTTTTGTTTTATTTCATATTGTTTGAAACTCTGTGAAACTTTCTTGATATCTTTTCAGTGAAAAATCCCTAATAGTGATATGAACTTAATTGTAGTTGTAGCATGTTGATGGAGAATTTGTAAGCCTTCTATTGATAATTCTTTGACCTCTTTTGAACATTTAATGATCATGAAAGTTTCGGTAATTTTGAAATGAAATGGTCTTTTGTTGAGCTGTTGTTTTCACTCTTTTTTATTGTTTGTGATTTTATTTCATTCTAAATGTTGTACCTGAAAACCTGGCATAGATGATTACAGATTATTAGTGAAAGGATGATTGAATTTTTTTTTTTTCAGTGAAATTGAGGGCCTAGCCCTGCTTCCTATATAATGGACAGAAGTTAATAATGCACTAAGAGTCACATCAGATTAGAGTTACTTTTAGTCACCTCTGAAACCTGGATTCTAGAGAACCACAATTATATTGTCTCAGGCATAGCAAAAAGTGCCTAGGAAGAAATTGTCATTCCTTTGGTTAAAAAAAAAGAAATACTTCATCAGTGTGATTCCTTTGATGATCAAAAGTAACATTTTTCACCACTGATGTGAAAGATAATGAATGGGCATTTTTCAGGAGCAAGCGACTGAAGTTGGTGATGAATCACTGCTTAGGAACTTTGATCCACTGGTTTCATCGCAACAAGGTAAGCAGCCGACAGGGTCATTTTTATCTGTTGTGCAATCAGGCATATTGAGTGAAAGAAGACTTTGTTGAGAAAAAGCAGTTCAATCAGTTTGTTTAGCAGTCCCAAGTCCTACATACACATGCAGGTTAATATTTACTTTCATGTGGCATATGAGCTTCAGTCTTAAAAATAACAAATACATCATTTTATGTTACAGCAGAGAACTGGAGGGAGTTAAATGCTACAAATCAGTATCCTGGTTGATAATAAATTGGATGTGAGGTGAGAAAAAGGGTAATGCTTTAGTCGATTCAGGTACTGAAACTTTATTCAGTAATCATGTTGAAAATTACTGATGCTTTACTCAGTAATTGTGGTGCAATTTACTCTGATAGAAGATGAGAAACAGGAAAAGAATTAATTAGTTGGTGAGAAGCCAGTGGGGTTATAGGATTTTCTAATGTAAATAGATTTCTTGTTTATTTATCTTATCCTTCTGATGATTCTTTTTCCTCACATGCTGTTTGGATGTGTTGGCTATTGTGCTCTTCACTTTGTCACGCAAAATACATTCCATATAAACAATATACTGTCATGAGTTGCAACATCATATGATATTAGTGAACTAGTGTACAGGCCAAGTTTGCAAGCAGATGGGTTTCTCAACTGAGTTATTTCCTGTCCTAATTTGGTTCCCTATTAGATGTTATGAATTGAGGTAGATGTGTGTGTGTGGGGGGGGAGGGGGGGTGTAATTGAGAAAATAGGATTCTTCCGTAGGGTCACAGGAGTTTACTCAGAATGTCTCAGACAGAAGAGTCATAGAGAAAAGATTTTTTCATCAGACTTGCCTCACCCAGTTGTGTGACATGTGAAACAATGAATGAAAGACAAAAAGAGCGGAAAGTCTAGAAAACTTGACAAAGCTCAGGTTTGATAACCATGAGAGGTCCTGTTTTTAAGAGAAAATCCATGATATTGTGGTTACAGTTCATTTGAGAAATTAGCACTTACCTTTAACTGACAGCATTCATACTTGTGCCTCTTTAAACACTCTGTCTGCAAAAGAAGAAAATAGGATATAGAATATAGGAAATGAGGAAAATAATTGAGTTACATTAACCTTATTAATCTTTTTTGCTGCCAAGCATGTCAAATGGCAGATTCATATATTGTCACCCTTCTGTGCATAAATTATCTGTGACCTCTGTCAACCATTGAAAGCCAACTACGCTCACTATGCACTGTCACTGCGAGTGTGTGTTCTCACTGAGTTAGCTGCTCAAGCCAGATCTAGGGCTTTGAAAATGATTGTCCAATATAAATGGAATGAGCTGTGGCAGTCAGTGGCTGAATAGTTCAGTTTTTACTATCAGCATCAAACTCTGATGCATCAAAGAATAGTTAATATTTTTTGCAACATGGAGATGATGACAGTTTTCATAGTCAGTGAGAAAACAACTTTAATTTCTTTGATAATGAGGAAATCTGAGATAAAGTGAAATTGAATTCAAGATAGGTGTAGATCAAGCAAATCATAAATTATTTAACAATGAACTTTTAGCTTTCAGTCCATTTTTACTGAAAACAAAACATCCTCACAGAGCTTGTTGCGCCTTCAAATTGTAGCCACAACATTGTTGTTTTGTTTTTGTCTTTTTAATAGGCTTGCAGTTATTGAAGGGGATCATGTACAGAATTAACTGTCTCAGTATGAAGAAAAAAATAGGCATCCCAGCATGCCTGAAACTGACTATCATCAGTGAAGTTCCTGTACTCCCTAACTATAACCAGCCAGACGTACATTTTTGTGATGATTCATAATCTCATTGTTAAGACAAAACTTATTGTCTATTAATTTTTTGGTTATGAAGGCCTGCCATCGGAATGTAAAGATGCGCTATTGTGATGTGCATACTCATGGCCTGATGGCAATCAATATTCACCTCATGCTTACTGACATGTTAACATTCTTTATGAATACAAGCATCTGTATATGAAGAGACATGATTGTCACTGCACACACTTATAGCCTGATGGCGATCAATATTCTTTTCACACTTTGCTGAGATGCCAACATCCCATTTTAGTTCTCTCATCTTTTCTTACTAAGAATAAGAGGTTCATGGCCTGCATAAATATATAAGAAGCAGTCCACTATAAAAAGTAAAGTACCATCCTCTCTTATTTGTGTGTCTTCATTCATAAACATTGGCCTACAGTGCATTACCTACAGTTGTAGTAAGTTGTTGTTGTTGTTGTCCTTGCTTTTCTTCAGCATATGTGGTGTATCCAGGTGAAATTATCAGATGTTATAAGAGATTTCATTGAGAAAATAAAATTTTGCTAACCATGGGGTCACAGGAGTTAAGTTTGAATGTGAATATACAGAATGGGCCAGAATTTTCATGACTCAGTTGTAAAGTTTTAGTTCTTAATATGCTTA
>JBCEWB010544635.1:0-18688 GCA_039654565.1 Peronia peronii | reverse complement strand
TCAAGGGGGAAAAAAACCACCCCCCAGGCCCCCCCCCCCCCCCCCCCCCTTTTAGCTATTATCCCCGATCAGGCAGAGCAGCCACAAAAGATTAGAATCTCTGACATTCATTTCATCCTGTGCTTCCAACTTCTCTACAACGGGAATCCCAACCTGGAAATGGAATGTCAATTACTGCTTTTCAGTTATCGAGGGACAAGATCCCCATTGTTAAGCTGTCTATTATTGGCTTTTGCATTCAAAGGACGCAGTCTTGGGAATGCACATTCGGTAGGGTGAGGTGGGGACAGAGCCCCTCTTCACACATTATATGTACAATAGATTATTTACACATGGATACCAATATCTCCACCTTTTCTTGACAGTAATTAAGTATAGTCTTCTTCTTTTTCTATGTGTCATCCCGCTGCGCAGAACTGAGGCCGTCTAGCACACCTGGGTCAACGTGCCAACCTTCACCAGCCACTCTATCCTGGGCCAGATGGGTGTACTGCCACAGCTGCTTTTCAGTCCAGTCGTTTACGTCATCCACCCATTTTTGTCTTGGGTGGTCCCTAACTCTCTTGCCTTCAATTCTTCCTGTTTGGATGTTTTTCTGTATGCTCTGAAGTGTCCAAAGTATGTTAGTTTGTTGGTTTTTACTTTTCTGAGCAGACCTGTTTCCACACCTAGTCTCTTCAGGACATCTTCGTTTTACACCTTGCCTTTCTAATTGAACTTCGCCATCTTCCTGAAAACCCACATTTCAAAGGCTTCAATCTTTCTCATAGTTTCTGCATAAAGAGTCCATGTTTCATTTCAATAAAACTTTGATATTTTATTGAGATATCTCAAGATTTAAGAGTGTCACTCATTTGAATGAACATTGATTTGGCTTGAGCTATTCTGATATTTATTTCTTGCTCATTTTTGTTTCCTTCATTTACAGTCTGGCCTAGGTACTTGAAATGTTGTACTTGTTCAGGAGGCTTTCCATTAGCTATAATATTTGCTTTTTTCCCTTCCGTCCTGCTGATGACCATTGTCTTTGCTTTGGCAACATTTATGTTCAGGCCCTTTTGTTCATTTGTGTTCTTACTTTATTAAATATTCTTTGTAGGTCATCGTTGTTACTTGCCAGTAGGGTGGTGTCGTCAGAAGGGAGTCAGTAGCATAATATTATATGTGCCCAGTCCGCCACTGGACCACTTTCATTGTTGTAGAGATAAGCTGGGACCACAGAACAACAAAATGAGTACCAAGTCCTCATTTGGGAAGAGACATAGGTAGAGACTTTGACAGAAGTTAAATTTTCTGAAATAACTTTGGCTGCACTGATGGGCTTGTTGTTGATATAGGCATACAGGCATAAATTTGAACGTCATTATTTTGGCATGCTTCGATTGTGGCATAAGTCACTTCCTGGATCTAATTTTAGCTTCCTCCACTCCACATTTCCTTCACTTACCTCTAAAAAAAAAATTTGGTCAAAAACACAGGAATATGTCAAGCGTAGAACTTCCTGCTTGTCATCGATTTTTCTAATTTGGGCAAATCAACTTGATTTTTTTCTGAAATCACTACCCAATTGCAGTTTTATATTAATTTTTTTTATGTGATACAAGTCCCGCACAATAGCAGTGAAACTGGAAGTGAGATAGAATTTAGTGCATGCTTCGAGTGAGAGCCGAACTGGTATTCAGCTGCTGTTTGAAGATCGAGATTCATATGCTTCATACTTCATACCTGACAACATGCAGTCAGATGATCGCATTAGAGTTGTTGATGGAAAATCAACACATCAAAGTATAGAAAACAACAAATAATATGCCCATGGTCTTAGAAAGACTAATGTAAGAGGGCAGCTGTTCACAATCTAGATCAAGATAATAGTTGTGCTCAATGATTCTTATACAACATACTTGTTTAGGGCATGCTCTCCCAATCTCCTGTGAAACCTTATAAAGTTCTCTTACAAAAGCCTTGACTTCTTTTTATTTTTTTGGGGTGGGGGTGGGGGGGCAGTGTCCTACATAATAGGATAGCACCCGGCTGACATGATAGAATGGAGGAGTTTAACTTCAAACAGACTGAAAATAGACAATATACGTAATAAGGAACAATACAAAAAAAAAAGAGATGATAAAAAATATAGGTACCGCTGGGGAATGAACCCTCTTCTTTCCGGTAATGATATTTATTTTAATGTTGTCCCTAGCCACTTGACCATTCAACCACAAACAGCTGATCCTCTGATTAAAATTACTTTTTGTTAAAAAAGTTGAAACAAAACGATTGCTCAATGAACTTGTTTTAGTTCCTTTTTTTCTCACTTTTTCTAGCAGTTGATCTATATTTAAGTTATTGGTTTTGGAATGTTGTGACCTTTTACATAGTAGTACATGAGATTTATTGAGGTTGCTCTCGGATATAGATCTATATAAGAATCAATGTGAAAAGTAAAATTGGGGATTATTATAGACACTCTCTTGAAATGTTTAAATCCACATTTCTTAACACTGTGTCAAAGAAGAAAAAACAAAAAGCCATCAATAGCAATGAACCATTTTTTTTTCAGCTGGCTAAGGTGCCTCCTTTTGCCAAGTGCAAGAGGATAGAAGTCATGCATCTTTACTATAAATCTACAAGAAAACCATAAAAGGCTTATGGACTTGAAAACTGCTGATTGTATCCTTCTGAAACTTTAGCACACAAAGATCTGTGTTTCTACTTATATGTTATGTTTATGTTGTTCAAAAGAGATGATTATAATGGAATAGTAAATTTGTGAGGATGTTTGATCCAAATTGCATATTCGATAGAATGACGCATAATGTTATTGTTCTTCCACTTCCACTCGCAGAGCATCAAAACAACACACATTTGATGATTTTTTGTAGTAACCATCCAAATACCAACATTGAGCTGAGGTGCATAGGCTTGCCATACACTTTGACTCACAGGATAGTATTAGTATCAGTTTGACCTTTATTTAAAAAATCTCCTACAAAGGCTTTGCCTGCGGGGGCCTGCGGTTTATAAGTTGGTTCTCTGCTCCCACCTGCAGGTGGTGTAAGCCCGCCATCGGTGGGATGTCTCCCATGGAATGCCATCCTCAGCGTTCCAGGAGTGACATCTCTTCTCTCTCTCCTTGCTACTGTCCTCTATCCCTCTCTCTTTCCTGTCTTCTTTGTGACGTGTAAACGTATCTAACCGTGTTTGACACAATGTAGCTGTAATCGTGCTGGTGTGTCGTTAAACGCCAACACAAACAAACAGACAATCCTACAAAGGCTGTGGGTTCTCTACTAGTTGTACAGAAGAGAAAAATCAATTTGGCTCCTCCTTTTATAGGTGAAGCAAAAAATTACGAAATATTTATCATGGACAGAAAATAAAAATTCATTCATGGTGAATTTTTCAGTTATTTGTCACTCATACCTCAAATAACAAGAGAAAAAGGTTCTTTTTTTTTTTTTCTTTTTTACAATGCTTGCCCTATAACTCTTGTTCTTGGCAAAGGAAAGTAATTAGCTGATGGTCAAAGTGGCTCATTTATTCACAGCACTTTGAGTTTTGGCCAAATATGGTGATTTTATTTTTGATTGCAGATTTGTGTTAAATTCTAAAAGATTTAACTCCTGCTTTCAATGGCTCAATAATTCCTTCTTTTTTAGAGAAAATTGATATTAAGCCTTTTCAAATTCATGAGATATTTCAAGATTGGTCCCACGAGAATTTTCACTTGTCATTTGATTTGTGTGATGTATGCTCTGCCCATGGCGGGCAGTTCTTGATGACTGGTGAGCATTTGGATATGGCCCGCCCATATAAACAAACCCTTGTGTGAGCAATGATCCCTGACTCATGTGACCTTCCTCGAAATACCTCATAGGATGATAATATAATGTTCCTTTGATACATGTTAAAATGCATGTCAACAAATCTTTGCATATTAAACATTGTATGAAGAGGGAACAAAAATACCAGTATACAACAAAATTTAAAGAAAGGGCAAATTTCTGCACATATTTCCTCACCTGCACGAGTCCCATCCATTGTATGTGAGTCAATCAACACTTATCCTTGACTTCCCCACAGACAAGCAGAAGCGTTGATTGTTATTTAGTGCTACTAACTGTTACATGAACAAGCAGATCATACATCTGATTTGGGCTGTCATTGTTAGGTCATCTACCAATCACCAGCTTGTGGCAGCTCTCATTATTAGGTCATCTGCCATTCATCAGCTTGCAGCTTCTATCAAAAGATTCTGCATATAGATATGAAATGCTTATCTGGCAGTCAGTGATCAAAGCATCAGCTCAAATGGGAAAAGCGGGTGTTCCTGCACATGAGAGACTGATTTTTGGGCGTGCCTGGTAATATTGCTGGCAGTGAAATGGTTTAAAAGAATGCTATTTTCAACTTTTGCTTTCACAGCTCTTGGACGCAAATAATGTGAAAGTGCCTGTAGATACAAGCAAACCGAACAGTATTGGTCCTGGGTTAAATCTAGATAATCTGTTTTCCAGTGCAAACTTGATATTTTAAAAATTTTTACCTCCACAGCCTCAAGACATAAATGGTGTGAAAGTGCCTGTTGATACAAGCAAACCGAATCCAAATGATGTTGAATTTGATAATTTGTATCTTGATATGAATGGCATCATTCATCCCTGCTGCCACCCAGAGGACAAGTAAGTTACAAAACTTACCAGGCTGCGATATTAAAACTGATCAAAAGCTCCATAAATATGAAGCTAAAAATACATTGACTGCTATCAAAATTAAAAGGATATAGAAAAAGTGTGTCATTTCTCATTAAAAAAATTATCCAAAGCTATACTTCTCATGTTACATTAGTTTAATCACAGTGACAGTAGTGAAAATAAATGGAACATTGGTGACATATTCATTTACCTCACATGTTAATGTAAGACATATTAGGAGATATGTTATCTGGAATTTTTTTTGCTGATTTGTCACAAATGGTGTGATAAACAATGCTTAAGGTATGAAATGCCTGTTACTCAAAGTGGTGACATGGTCATAATGTGTGTGATAATTTTTATGTGATGGCACAGTTATTGTAATCATTATATAAGAAGACACTTTTTAACAGAACTGTGAATTCACCTTCACATTCTTCATTTAAAAGACAGTTGCAAAGTCTTGTGCTATCAAAATGCAGATTATTTTGTAGAAAAAAAAAACACACTAGTTCATTTTTGGATGAATTGCTTTCTCATTCATCAGCATTGACTCCTAGTGCAAAGATCATTTGAATATTTCTTGCTTTCAAAATTTATATCTCTTTTTCCACAGACCTGCCCCCAAAAATGAGGATGAGATGATGATACTGATTTTTGAGTTCATTGACAGAATATTTTCCATTGTTAGACCCAGACGTCTGCTTTACATGGCAATTGATGGTGTGGTAAGGAAACAATTGGAATGAATGAAAACATATGTTTACTGTGCTTGTTAATATCAGTGCCAGCTTTCACTTCTTGAATTCACATAATTTACTGTGGAATAGTACCAGCTGTTGAACAATGTTAATCTGACCGTGAATGAGTTATCCGGTCATCTCATCTGCTTTATGATAGCATCCAAGTAACACAGTTTACTCTGCATTTGACTGTAATTCTTTATATTCTGCAGTTTCTATTTTAGGCAAATGGCAGTGTTTTACAATAAAGAGTTTTGTTTCTTGGTGCTGTATATTTGAATTTTAGATTCTAAAAAAATTGGCAGTGAATATTGAAAGTAATTTCATACTTCATTTGAAGTAAACCTTTGAAGCCTCACAGATATTATTTCGGCCTTTCTATTTTATTCATCAAAATGGAATGGAGCAGAATATTTGAACCAGAAATTAGACTGAAACAAGTATGAAGTAATAAATATATATTCCTTCTGTATTTCAGGCTCCTCGTGCCAAAATGAACCAGCAAAGATCAAGAAGATTTCGTGCTTCCAAAGAATCAGCGTGAGTACTAATATTATTAAACATACAGAGATTGCTACAAATTGTAAGATGCTATTCATTATTTTAAAGTTTTCTTTTGCATATGTTTTCAACTGAAGAACATGAAGATTTTATTAGCCAGTTTATTTTCTCAGTAAAATTATGATGAACACAAACTGGCTATAACATATCACATTGAAGAGGGCTAGTTTTATTTTGTACTGATGATCTTTAATTGTTCCATTTTTATAGTGCTCATTTCTTACCATTCCAGTGAAAAAATTGCAGACATGGCCCGCATTAGAGAAGAAGTGTTGTCCAATGGGATGTACCTGCCACCAGAGAAACCTAAAGAGGAGCATTTTGACAGCAATTGCATCACTCCTGTAAGATCTTTATTACCATGGACTTCAGATGGGGTTGATTTTTTCTGTACCACAAACAGGGAATTCCTTGCTCTCTGTGTTCTTTTCTGACTGTCTGCGAATGGGTATTATCGGTTCTTGACATTACTTGCAGTTTCACTTTCATTGTTTTATTTAGTGACGTCCTTTGAGGAAGTAGTAGAGGGAATGCATCCTAGTATAACATAGCATTACTCTTATGGTCCAGAAGTGTAAGTGGTGATGAAAGTAAGGCCCATCTCGAAGAGAAAACAAAGTTTTGACGTGACGGACAGTAATAGTGACAAATCCATTACACTAAATGATGATAATTCTGATTACAATTTAGTGCCCTATAGGTACAGATCTGGGTCAAGATCTAGTTATAGTGATGAGAGAGGCATTGAAAGGGGCCATGACTGGCCCAGTATGTTTATAACTATTAGTTCTAGTCAGTATGGTGGTTTAGCAGCAGCGGAAAACGGGGCTTGGTCATTACAATAAAGAAACTTTGATGCAGCAGAGGCAAATATCTACTAATCATTGCCTGTTGGAGAAGAAGCAGGGATATCAAACTTCCGCCTTTTGTTGGAAATCCAGCTCTCTGGTCATCGCTGACATGTCCAGTTTTGGCTGATCAAGGCCAGAATTTGCTGAGCTTGGTTTTATATTTGTTTTTAATGCAGTGCAAATCCCATGTGATAGCAGTGACACTGGTAGTACAATAGAATTTTGTGCATTCTCAGGGTGAGAGCCGAATAGTAAGCAGAACCAAATTTTTGGGATTAACAGATCAAAACCTGTACTGGAAGGCACACATAGATGAACTGAAACAGTCAATAACTTCAAGACTAAACATGTTAAAATACATAAAAGGAAGAGGATGGAAAGTACACCAGAAATGCCTACTCATGGCCTATAAGGCATTTATACTAGGGAAACTAGACTAGGAGCAATAGTGTACAGAGGGGCAGTGAGAACAAATAAAGAAAAGTTAAACAAAGTTCTAAACCAAGCCCTGCGTACAATAACGGGAGCAGCAATAACAGTAACACACAGGCACTGGAAGTGGTAACGGGAATAGCCCCCTTGGAACTTAGAAAAAAATAGCTAGCATTAAATTACAGTTCCAAGGCATATTTAGACAAAGACCACCCCGCATATGAAGCAATTCACTTTCGGGCCAGTAAAAGTCTCCCATACCATGAATCGGTAATCAGAAGCTGTAAAATGGAACTACAGCAAATGATGAAGGAAGACCTAAATAGTATGAAAGTAATACAAAAGACAACGATCCCACCATGGGAACTGCAGCCGATAGAAACAGATGTCAGCATAGCATTAAATATAAGTAAGAAAGAAACAACAGCAATAAAAATAGCTGCATTAGAGAAAATTGAAGAAAGAAGGAAGCAATCAATCTTATGTTTTACAGACAGTTTGAAAACAAAAGAAGGAAGAATATGAATAGGTATGTACTTCCCAGAATCTAAAATAGCGATAGAAAGAAGACTAAATGATAAAACATCTATATATATATATATATGGCGGAAATAACAGCAATCAAAACAGCCATAGAGAATTTTAGACAAACAGAGCAAACTTAACGATATTAACAGACTCTTTGGCCAGTATCAAAGGATTAGACAGCAGGAAGAAAACAGAAAGGGAAGATGTAAAAGAAGAAATACTAAAAGCTTATACAGAACTAAGGAAACAAGACAGAATAGTAACAGTGGTATGGGTACCAGCACACATAGGAATAAATGGAAATGAGATCGCGGATAGGCTAGTCAAAAACAGTACCCAAAAGAATAACATGGACATAAACGCAAACTCGAAGTAAGAAGTAGGATAAGAGAAAAGATTCAAAAAGATCGGCAAAATCAATGGGAAACAGACCAGATAGACGACTTTACGAGGCAATACTACCCAGAAACCAGATTAAAACCACAGATACGGAGCAAAAATAATAACTCGATAGCGCAGAAGATAATAAGGGAAGAATAGGAGCTCCAAAACTACCACCAGACAGCAAATACAATGGTCCACATAATGCTAGAATGTCCCAAATATAAAAACGAAAGAGAAGACCTATTAAAACTAACAACAAACAGGGGAGAAGACCACACCCTGCATAACATCTTTAAAATAAAAGCGGGCGAAGACATAAACAGATATTAAAGAACACTTTAGCAAAGATGCCAATATAGATAAGCAAAAATAAAAATAAGGTAAAATAACCCACGCCAAAGCCGCGGAAACAGCACTGGGGATGCTAGGTCAGAAATAGCCCAAAAATGGGAATGGGTAAAGGGAGGGGATGAAGTAAACTAATAATTTGGAAGAGGGCATAACGAAAGAGAGGGAAAGGGAAGGAGATAGAATAGGAGGAAATACCTGCAGGCAGTAAAATACCAACAACAACGAAGACAAATGAGTAGTGGGATGGAGGAGGAAGGAGGGAGTAGAGAAGAAAAGAACACTGAAAGAACTCTACAAATTTCCAGGGGTCTCCGAATGGACGATTGCATATGAAACCGAGTAGTCCCTGCGGTCTTCTGGGCGGAGATAGACTCTGCCGACATGGAAATCCGCTGGAGGACAGATTGCAGTATCTTCGTTCGGTCGATTTGGAACACTGGCGAAGCTGAGTAGTCTGACCTGTCCCCCCCCCCCCCCCGATCAGAGATGCAGATCCATAAAATACATCGTGTTATCGCTCAAGAGATGGGGACACAGACGAAGCTAAATAGTCTTTCGTTGTCCTCTGTCGACAGAGATACGCAAGGTGATAGATAGAACCCCATAACCCATTGCAACCTAGGGACTCCCCAAAATGTACATAATGTATATAAAATAAATATCATCCAAATAAATTTCGTAACTCTGTCTAAATAAATATCGTTAAAAATTAATGTAAAATTAGACATACAAGGGAAATAAGAAATAAAGGCCGAAGGGCTCATTCCTAAAAACGTCAGTAGAAACTACTGCTGACGTTCTACGATTTTTCTAGTGATATGTACTCATGCTCCAGAAGTGATAGTCAGGTTTAAAGATAATATAAGCCTAGCAGTTTCTTACTGTTAATGTATGAGAATTGGAGGGAAATTCAACTTCAAAATAGAATATTCCCATCTTTGACCTGATTGACCACTGGACACCTCTAGGGTTATTTGAATAGAAATTTAGTATGTTTTTTCTTTAGTTTCATGCCAAGAGAACCAAGTGACGGATCATACATATCACGAACAGGTCATGAGATCAGTGAGTGAACTTTGTTGAATATGTAACAGAGAGAAAAAAAACAGAAAAAGACGACAGTCTGTCATAATATGTTGGTAACAATTGTCACTGACACCTCAGTGCCACGGTCTATGAAGATCTCATCGGATCTTGCATATTTACTCATCACTCAGACCAAAGCCCGTACAAAAAGCCGGCGTGGTGTTGGGGAAGCTGATAGAATTAACGTAATCTTTAACAATTTAAATCAGGTCTTGAGCAAAGCCCACCCCTTCATTTTACACACTTATCCAATCAGTGAAGAACCATTTGCTTCCATTCAAATCGCCATCGATGAATACATAACACTTTAAAGAGAACTCATCCCCAAGAACACACTTCCCAAGAAACATCTTCTGGAACGACGCACTGTCTGCCTTTGCACTAAAACAGATTCGGACTAGGCCTAATGGAGAATTGGGACCGAAAAGCAGTCATTGGTCAGTTTTCAAGCTTTAAAAAATGGGAATGTGGTATGAATAACAGCATACAAAAATTACAATTTGTAATGCATAATCATGTGTTACAAGTTGCACCAACGTTGCATTCCACAAAAGAATCAGTGCAGAAGGAAAGTGCGTAGGCAAGAAAATAGGCAGAATGAGGAAAAAAAATCATACATTCTGTTAATATCCTGTTACCAAACTGGATTTTTTTTTTTTTTTCATTAATAATATTGTAGTGTATCTTTTGTAAGGATTTGACTGTGTTGGTTTATCGAATAGTCTTCAGTCCCGCTGAGATAATCACTCACAGGAGATTAAAATGCATAAAGAGAACGTAATGTAACAGGCTTCTATTGGATACACCTCCCTCTCAGCCGTTTCATTTTTGGTAAGCGGGCTTCTCGTTTGGTATGTGTAAAGATTTATATGTTGTCTATCACCTTGACAAATTCCAAACTCATTGTGACTGCCAGTTTTGAGTTTTGAACGATCAAAGATAACCCATTTTTGACAAACTGTGACAGAAATATACACTAGATTTTAAGCGATCCTATAAAATTGTATTTGAAGCTGCGAATATAAATTTGGTATGTTCTTTTACAGGCTTTTTCACTCTATATAACTGTTTGAGTCATTTAACTGTATTGTTAAGAGAACAGATAATATATGATGACAAACGCAATGAATCAGTGGAGCTCGGCTCCAGCATCGCACTGCTTGTCTCTCCAGGTAAATGACCGTGTGACCTCTAACTGATATGACGTTTGCTGGCGGCATCTAAAATGCCAGTCCTGTACACGCCGTGATAAATATAATGAGATTTTGTTGTTGTCTTGATGTGTCCTTATCTTACTTTTCAATGTTATAATCTAAATAAATTGACTATCAGTATGTGTTTTAGAAAAGTATGTCATGATTTATTGTATTTATATTATCACCTTTTTAAAAATTTAATTTATCTCCAAACAGGGTACACCATTCATGTTTAAGCTGGCAGAGTGTCTGCGATTTTATGTGCATGATCGCATCAACAATGACCCTGGCTGGAAAAATGTCAAAGTCATTCTCTCAGATGCTAATGTGCCAGGAGAAGGGGAACATAAAATCATGGACTACATTCGTCGACAAAGAGGTTTGCATTATGTTAATGCTTAAAACAATTTTATTGTGTTGTAAGGTGAATGATATATTCCTTTGCCTTTTTACTGGCCAATGAGAAAAAAGATGAAAGAACATTTTTTTTTTTAAAAATGAAAAGAACAAAAATTGCTTTATTCAAATTTCATATGGAGGACATGAAATGTATACCATTGCATTATTTTGTGGTGAATGGATCATATTTGTTGATGCTGTGATAGGCTGTTACAGGATTTATCAGTTTTTCCATCTGTCTTATCATTAGGTGCAGCAGAATGATTTAGGACAGTGGCAAAATAGCTTTCTTCACAAAATTCATAGTAGTACTTACTAGTACTCACATACTTTTGTACTTTATATTTTCAGTTCAGCCAGATCATGATCCAAATACACAACATTGTCTCTGTGGTGCTGATGGTAAGTTCTGGTGGTCTTACTGAAATTACAGCCATTGTATGATGTACATGGCTTAAGTGTATGAATTTGACCAAGTTTTATATTTAAATATAATATACTTTGCCTTTCTTTGGAATGGAAAATTGCAGATTGGGAACTACTTTCATGTTTGAAATTTAAAAGATAGTGTTGTTTTTGTGCTGATCAGGTGTGAGTGCTTAAGAGGCACTGTATTGGTTACATTTGATTAGATCCACAGGTGTAATCCATTATCTTCCCTTTTATACACATATATTTTTTTTTTTTTGTTGTTGTTGTTGTCTTTTAATTCCAAATAATACAGTAGATTTACAGAGATTATACAGATTATACAACATTCTAGGAATCAAGAGAGTACAATGATTAAAAATATATAATATAGATGGATTTGGAATACGCAGTTGTTTAATTATTAGAACATTGTTTCAGTGTGAGTTCTTTGTAAGTCAATAAAATTCTGTAACCTTATCATATATCGGATTTTAAGATAAATAGATAAGGAGAAAGTTGAATCCAAGGTATAGTGTTCATCCATTTCATCCTTGTCAGGGTTGGTTTTTTTTTTTTTTTTTTTTTAGTCTGCATTAGACTATTGTTTAAAAAGATAATGGTCTTTAAAATATGGCTTTATGTTGGTTTTTTTTTTTTTTGTCTGGTATCAATGAAAAAAGGGGTGTTAAAGCAAATAACTTTTCTGGCAAATCATGCAATGAGAAAATTATGGATATGTCCAATTGTTTATGTGCACAGTGTATGTTTTCAATGGATTTTATTATCTACATAATATCCTTTTTCAGCTGACCTTATCATGCTGGGTAAGTTGCTTTTCACCAGGTAGTAGATTTATTAAATTATTATTTCTTTTTTTTTCTTTTTTTTTTTTTTTTTCAATTTTGTTGTTGGTTTTCATATGATAAGATAACATCAATAAAGGTAATTGTATTTACCCAAATAATATAATTTTCCAATGAGAAGCTGACTTTATTTCTTATATTGTTTCCAATGTATGTTACATAGTAAAAATTTGATTGATACAAGAGACAAGTATTTGTTCTGGAAAATTAACAGAGTTCAGTATAATTTAGATATGTACTCTTTGTACCAGATTAACTAGCGAGCTTGACTGTTGTATAGCAGTGATTGAATTTGGTTTGCATTCCTCTAGGTCTTGCAACACATGAGCCAAACTTTACCATCATCAGGGAAGAATTCAAACCAAATCAGCCAAAGCCATGTGATCTTTGTGGACAAATGGGTAAATCCTGTTAGTTATTCTAGTACGACCAGCCCTTGTCAGTTATGTCAGAATGGGAAAATCACCTTTTTCCACAGGAAAAGTGCATTTTTTTTTCTCAGTCTGACTTTACATCATAATGGTGTATATAAAATATTTGAGTTTGGCACATTTGTTTTCTGAATATTTGAAATTTATGATCTTTTAAGATTTGATTTGATCGCTTGTTTTGTTTTTAAGCACTGCACATTTTGTAAGTTTGTGTGAATTAAGATTGCAAAGAATCAACCAGAGGAAACAGATGGGACATCATGCTGTCCAAGAAAATCACATGCACTTTTCAACTGAGTCAGTAAAGATTCAGATTTAACTACATTTTTTTTAATCGTTCTTCTCATTCTTGTCTTTGTTGCCTGTCCACACACTTCTTCAATCATCCCTTAAGTGTGCAATAAGGTATGATGAATTCGGCGATAAAAATACAAAGCATCTAGGCCTAGCTCTAAATCTAAGAAGAATGTGTTATTTTAGATTGTGTGGCAGTCTTTGAATCCCTCAGTGCTAGAGAACGTTCATCTGAAGTCTTTATTAGTGTTAGATATAGTGTTGTATTACAGTGAAGACTCGATTGGCTATCTTCAGTGGAGTAAGCTGGGCGTGATGGATCCCAGGTCTTTTTTTTTTTTAAATCATCCATGTTTTCTCTGCTTTTTCATTTTCTTGCCGTCACTCTTTCAACTGATTCACTGATTGGCATCAGGCCTAATGTGTGGCAAATTTCAGTAGGCCTTCTTTTAGTCCCCTTTTTGTATCAACTCTTATCATTTATTTATTATTATTTTTGTTTTCCTCTGTAATTAAATCATTAACAATACTCTCTTCTTTTATTATTTGGAGGGCATCTAGGTATAAGTCTTTCACTTATAGGAAAGAGTTTTAGTCATAAATTTCCTACACATCCCGTGTTTCTAATGCTTTTTTGCTGTATTTACTTCCTGTGATAGTCTAGTTAGATCCCTGACTTGAAGTGCCAATGCTCTGTTTAAATTGGATTAAAAGTTGTGCAGCAAGTAGGGTTTATTTGGTAGGTTGTCTGTGGTTACACCTCTTGTACTTCGCAAAGGGAAATATCTTGGCTAAAAAAATGGTCTGTTGTAATTGGTTATAGTTTGACTGTTCTTTTCATTTCTTAAACTTATTATGCTCAGTGTGATTATGGGTCAATTATTCTCATTCAGGCAAAAATTTCAGTTGAACAGTCTACTTTTTACTTTCTAGTTTCATCTTTTTCACCTTTATTGTCTGTTGTTTCCCCCTTGTGAACTGAGGTAGAAAGGTATTTCACATGTAACAAGCATATCATGGTTATCTTACCAGTACTATGCCAGTGGTTATATAGACCAGGCTTGTTATGCAGATACCTTTGTTTTGTCATAGAACTAGAGAATTAAAAATGCTGATATCCAACATTTGCTGCAGGCCAAAAAAATTCACCAAATGTTTATTTCTCCCTTAATTTGAAGAAGGTAAAGGAGCACAGCACAGATAACGGAATTAGAATTTGATAGACTTTCTTCTTCATTGCATCAGACATTTTTAGAAGATATACTTTGCATTCCTGTTATGTATGTAAAATGATTTTTCTTGTGCTAAATATGATAAAACATCTCATCAGGTGATCACAAAGTAAGTGTTTGTAAATTTTATTGGTTAATGTTAAAATAAGCAGTCTATCTTCGGAAGATAATTGTTTATTTGTGATAAATTTTGCGTTATCTTGCTTTTCATTTTAGGCCATGAATTAAAGGACTGTCAGGGATTGCCAAAAGAGCCAGGTGATGAAGTAAGTTGTGTGCATCATTTATTAATTTTCATTGATCATTTTCATTTTGCATTGTGACATATGGAAATATCCAGGTATCAAGTTATCTTCTCAAAGCTATTATTAAGATACCCAATATTTTGCTGCCATAAAATTGTGAAGCGGTAAGTATCTGACTGTCATGAATAACAAAACGTGAAATGATTCTGTCCTGGAAAGATGTAATCATCCTTAATATATATAGTCATTTACTGTCAGACCAGAGCTAATGGGATGTCACTTTTTCCCTTTATTTTGAACTATGCAGGCATAGTTAGTGGAACAGGTGCATTTGTTCATGATTTCATTTTGTTTAATTTGTGGACTGCCTGAGACAGACCAGTTGGTTCATCTCTTTTCATTTCTCTCTCAGATTTGATTTTGCCAAGAAAAGTTCTCTTTAAAAAAATGTTCACCTTGCTTTGTATTTGTTATTTTGTCATCCTGTCGATTATTTTTTTATTTGTCCATTGTGTTCATACATTGTGGCTTAAAAATCTATGACAATGCCCCAGACATTCATTAAAGCTTTGCTATCTGTACTATTGTGGATGGTTGATAATAGACCCTCTTTTAATTTTTTTTTTTTGCCAATCTTTATTCTCATTAGCCAATGTCAATGCCAGGAGCAGAACAACAGTTCATCTTTGTAAGGCTGAGTGTTTTACGAGAGTACCTTCAGTCAGAGCTGGCAATGCCGAATTTGCCTTTTACATATGACTTTGAGGTAAGGAGTAGTATTTGGCTGAAAAATCTTGTATCCAGTTTTTATAATTTCTTGTATGAAGAGAAAGAAATGTGCCTTTAAATGAATCTATCCATCTTATATTATAATTGTTTTCGAAAGGTAAAGATTAGTGGAAGATTACATATTGTCCTTATCAAAGTATTAACCCCATTCTTATCACCATATATTTTACCATGTTAATATTGTAGAATATCAAATCTGGCATCACAGTAGTATCAGTAATGCTTAAGGCAGATTCCTGAGAACAGTGGTCCATGGCAAAACCAATATTCAGTCAGTATTTTTTCATAGTGTCCATTTATATGTTGTTGTCTTACTTTTCCTTCTTGTTGTGTCAGTAAGGAACTAGGATATCAAGAATTTGTGGTTCTCATCCTTTTTTCTTTTTTTTTTTTTAAACGTTTTTTATAAGACCAATGTGAGGAATTCCTGGTTACTCATTGACTCTATAAAACTGATGAAACAAAAATTAGGAAAAAGCTAATAAAGAGATGCTTAAGCATCCAAAGATGTTTTTTTCCTGAAGTAAAGATCTAAGAAATTAATTTTTTGGAAACATTGCCCTTTTTTTTTTTTTTTTTTTGAATTTGGTTTCTTTCTTTCCTTTTAACTTTTGCATAAGGTTGTGTTCATAGCGATAGTGTATGGTGTGGCATATCTTTACCTACCTATACTGCAGTGAAATTGGATTTGTTTTGAGAATTCTTGTCCCCTTTTTCCTTCCCTTTTCTTGCCATCACTAGTACACACCAACTGTCCCCTCTTGTCCACATATGCATCATGGTCCACATCTCCTTTTAACTCACAATAAAATCATTTTTTAGTAATGAGAAGACATAAATCTAATATTTTCTTCAGACAAATCTTACATAGATACATACAATATAGGAACATAGATCATAAGTTTGCAACAATTTAGTCTTGGTGTAGGAAGCAGAAAAGCAGACTAGAATGAAATGATAATGGGTTTTTTTTTTTTTTCTTTTTTTCCTAATTGCTGTACAATTTCTTTGCTCATAATTAGAGTAAAAATTACTCATCAGTATAACTTTGCCACAATAGATGTAGGCCTATAGTATTCCTTCTGTTGATAATTTAAAAACAATTTCCAATTGCTCTATTTGTTTTGAGATTGAAACTCAATCCGAATTATCAACTTAACATATAAACAGAAATGGAAAATGCTTAATATGTGTTACTTGGCTTAATCTACATGCTGACTTCGGTTTGATAAAGGTTGAATTATTAAATATCAAGCTTGTGATTAATGGCCATGTTCAAACATACCTTGAAATCAAACTTTTAGAAACTGAATAGAATATTCAATCTAGTCTCTTTCTCTTGTTGTAAAATCCTATTTTTTAAATTTGTTCGCAAGTAAATACTGTCTGCACTACAAATTGTGAGAGCAGACATTAAATTATGTTTGATGAATAGTACAGGAAAATGTTAAATTTCTTATAGTACATTAGCAGGGCATGTATAAATTCTTTTTGGTTCATTGATGTGTCAGTGATAATAGGGATTACTGTTATTATCTTAAAAATTATTGCATTATTTTCCATTCAACAACTGAATCAGTATACATGCATATATTATATATGAAAGAAATATGAAGTGATAAGGAGCGCGAGTTTTTGTGAGACATCAGGCAACAGAAATGCATATTTCAAGAATTTATTTCCACACGTTTATCATGGATCTGTAATATGGAGTTGAAGATGTGCGGAAAAAGTTTACAAGGGATGGTGTGAACCAGTGGCAGTTCCTTCAGAGCAGCTCACAAACATTGTTTGTCAGGCATGTGTTGTTACCAGTGATTCAAACCGATCATTATTATACAAGTATAAAATTCATTTTGGAAGAAATCTCGACAAATTTAGTTTTGACAGTGGATTAGGCAGCAAAGTGGCTCTGAAATTAGTCTTACACTGTATTTAGTGCAGTATTTTGCAGAGTCAAAGACTCAGTAAAGGAAGTATACATGCACTTCTTTGTCGCCATAAGTACCAGTTCAGGTCTTTTATAAGTTATATATATATGGTATTAGTAAAGTATTTAGTATGATACTAAAATTAGCATTAAGGATGATGCATTGCACTATAAAGGAGAAAACATTGTCGTTTCATATAAAAGCCTTAATATGATGACTTTACGATATGTAAACCTGTACAGCATGAAATGCCAGTATATCTTTCATGTCCAGCCCAGAGACAGCAACCCAGAATGGGCCAGGAGATTACGAATCATTGATTGATAATTATCATTTCATATTAGAACTTGTTCATAATAAATAGACCACTACATGAAAATGCTAGAACATGAAAATTCTGTGATATCCAACTTTGGCACTGAGAAGATTACATGTGCCTTTTATGAGCCCTGTTCAGCCCACATGATAGACATAGGCCAACAACAATTTGGACATGATGTTAAAGCTGATTTGCCACTCATAAATTTATCATGTTGGTCTCCCTGTTGTGGTTTATTTTTACATCATACCAGAAAACGGAAGTTGAAAGAACCAGTTTTATTACATTGCTGAAAGGTTGAAATTCGAGTTTCGACTTTAAGGTAAAAAAACAGAGTTAATCTAATCATTCGTTGTACAACCTACAGATTTCACATTACACTCTAGCACGGTTAGTAAGAAAACACTTAAAAAGAAACTCGCGTTCTTAAGAAAGAATCTTTGGGAACAATTTTTTACTATGTAATGTCTTATGCTTACAAAGAAATAAAACGATCGGCCGATATGAAAACTACGCTTATTATGAACGGTTTTCTTTCCCCGATCGCACTTTTCTTTCATATTAAGCGTAACCAAGACCAAACTCAGGTACCAAACCAGTACCCTCCGACAAACAAATCATCCCTGAGTGCGTCAAGTAGGCCTACTGTACACGTGCGGCTGTACTGCCCAGCAGTATGACACAGCAGGCCCTGACAAAGAAATCGTCCGTGAGCAAGTAAAGTACCAGCATCCGCAGTGTGCTGTATTGCCCAGCGGTATGAAACGGAGGGTAAGGCTTGAGGCGCAAGCGTGTTGAAATAATGCACCGTCCCCCGTTTCACACCTCACCTGTCGCTCGTGGCCCCAATTGAGTATGATGTACCGTGAGAGGATGACACCTATTACGTGCATGTGTGAGACTATTACGATTTCGTCGTTATTTATAGCCACACAACCACGGTATCAGAGG